>VDFB02391727.1:0-10599 GCA_007258455.2 Sequoia sempervirens | reverse complement strand
AAGATTAGCCAATTCCTTGCAGCAATACAAGGACTAGAAAGTTTTCTTAGATTTGCAAATTCTTATCAGTAGTTCATATTGGGATGCTCTCATCTCTCTACTATTGAATCAAATCACATGACCTAAGTCAGCATACCTCCACAACATCAAGCATTTAGGAAAACCTAAATCCAGACATAAATCAACCCATCTAAAAGTGAGGCCAATGCACTGGGATCACCTTTGGTAATTCCCAGTGCACTGCCCACCTGAAAGCATTGATATATCTTCATTAAGTATATTCAAAAATATATTCAAAGATACTGAGCTAGCAGGCCATTCACCTTGGTCACAAGTTCCTTCAATTTTACACAAAGGAGAGAATGCAAAGCACATGAAGGATGAAATACTAACAATTCCAACCAGTCACCAAACACAAGGGAGACGACGATAACAAAGCAACTGACTGCTTGAGCCAACTTCCAGTCACCTCATGCCCCACTGTACTTGACACTCAAGGCCACAATGATGTGATTGTAACACCAATTTTTTGGAATTATTACTATCATTAATTGTATGACAAGTAATTGTAAGGGATGCTATTAAGATTGGTTATTGAATTATTAATAGACTAATTAATTTGATTATGGTTAATCAGATAACAATTAGTAAGTTCAATAACTTCTAATTATAATTACTCTTAAAGTTATTATTATATGTTTTGAGTTGACAATAACAACTCTTGGTTGTGAAAGTAGCATGCAAATGACTTTTTCTCACTTTGGCGAAGACCTAAGAAGGTTATCATAGAGGAGAGGGAAGTAGATCAAGGTGGACAACTTTGAGAAGAAAGAGAACCTCACAGGTTCAATATGCATTGTTGACAATAGTGTTCTGGTTGTCTGAGTGTCATTTTTGACATTTTGTCACTTCACAAGATTTGTGTGTGTGAACTTGTATGCTATCGCATTTTACATTTTGATCTTCTTGAGATGCTTAAGTTCGGACTGTGTCACCTTTGTTTAGTAAATGCATTTCAATAAAAAGATGCTTCTACTAGAGTTGCATGAGTAGCACTAGAGTCTTTTGTCATAATACTAAGTTCTAACAAAGCTCTAGCTTTGATTGACTATAACTGATTTGTTAGTCCATGGTTTGTATTTGTAGACCTTATTAAATTGTACCCAGGGCATTGATTTGACAGTCTGAAGTTCATTTTATTACTTTGGATTTAATACATTGGTGTATACTGTATTTGGTCTTCACATGGATGTGACTACATTTATAAGCCATGATGACCTTATTGTGGCTTCTTTTTTAAGTCAAACAAGATTGACATTATGGTTAACCTAATAGTCAACAATTGATGATTATAATTGTGACTAGGATTAAAACTCACTATTGGTGACTCTGATTTGTACACTAGAACATAAGCCCGCACACTAGCCTCAATCACTTGCCCTATAGTACACAACTCTATGCACAGCTCCTTGCTCCATGCACAAGTTGCACAATGCTTGGAACCATGTCATATAGCCAGGCAAAACTCCTCACTCCATGAACCATTCACGCAACACTAGGAACCATGCCACGCAACTTCAAAAACATTGTACCACTCTTGCACAGCCCTTTGCATCATGTGTCATTCATACAATTCCAAGGATCATTCCGCATAACTACACAAACAACTATGTCTGAGTTCTATGCCACATCTACATCTATGCACACAAGGCACCTAGTCCAAAACACAACACAAAACCCTACATAACCTTTCAAAACATTGTGCAACATCTAAATCCATGCAATCAACCATTTGGCACAACTTCTGGAGTCAATTCATGACAAGACACTTGTCAACATGGTGAGCAACCGAAAACCAACTCATCAAGAGATGAGGAGTCACACATCAGTTAACAAGCAAACATAGGCAGAAAATGCATAGCCATACATCTCTCAAGAAAGGGATTGTTAACAAATCTAGAGCTCACTTCAAGCATCATTATAGCCTTTAGTTCATTGATTGTGGAATCTTAGTAGTTGTTTAAAGATGTATTAGAGGCTTGTAAAGATGATGAAGGAGAGATTGTCAAAAAGGAAAGGGCGCAAAGCTGGAAAACACTATTGTTTCCCGGGTCCCCTATCAAATTTTCTTGATAATTTGTAACTACTTGGCCATCAACTAAGTTTTGTGTTATTGTTAGCAAGAACATTGAGGAAGTATCAAGTGGAGTTGGGTTCAATTATCAATCTTAACGGCCTCAACAACAATCAAGCATGCTGAATCCCTCTTTATGCTTATTTTGGTTGTTAGAAATTGATATGTTTGAAGCTAAGGGTTTTCCTTTTAATCTTGAATAAGGTATTTGTTGGCGTAAAAACTAACACCTCTGGAGTGCAGGTTTGTACGAACAGCTATGCACACTGCGTAATGAGTGCTCTTCAAATTAGGAGGGGAAGCTCCCTTGTAGTGCTGGAATGCGTGGAAAAGAAAAGTAATCTAAGTCCTATCTTTTTGTTCTCAGCTGGAAGAGGCACAAGGTTAAGAAAACCAAGAACGCTTGCAGCTAAGGATTCGTTTCGTATCATTAACTGGCTAAACTAAGCCAATACTTTAAACCTATCTAGTTTCTTCAAGAAAATGCAGCATGAGGAAATGGAGCAGGATGATTATTTGACGATAAGCCGGTACCTGACCTGGCTGCAAACTGTCCATCCACCAATAGGGCTTATTGAAATCAACATCACACGATAAAACTAAGTACGATTCTTGAAGGCAGGGCATTATCTATCGGCTCAATCTGAATAAGTTTATTATTCACACACATCATACGATAACCAAGAACAGATTCTCAACTTGAAGGCAAGGTGGCACATCTATCAGCTCAATCTGAACGAGTTTATTGAACACATAACATGAAGGATAGCCAACTAGGATAATAAATTGCATTGGCGAGACACGCATACAATCTACAATCAACTAGCCATTATATCTAACTAAGGCAAGCATTCACCATAATAATTGCATGAAACCCGATGTGGCATAACAATTCATCACAATAGTAAATACTCATGAACAAATACAGAATGAGCAATATTGAGGGCAAGGTAGGCACGATATATTTCTCTCGCAAAGTTCGCAGGTGAATAGATACAAAATACAATACTATTGCAAGGTAAAGATGAATGCTATCAATAATGCTAAAAGTTATGTACAAATGAGCAAAAGCTCCATTTATGGACACGAAAAGGTGAAACCCTAAAATCACCTTCAGTCAACTACAGTCTTGCAATGCATGTAAGATTTATTGCTAAGCCCTAATAAAGCAAACTATATAGTTAACTGGAAAACTACCATCAGTTAACCGAAACATCTAATCTAAAAATGGACAATTGTGCAAGCATGCACGTCCTTATTGAAAACATGTTAATTGGAACACTACCATCAGCTAACGGAAACCCTAAATAAAACTCCAAGTAAATAAAGCTGATCTCAGAATAGATATGCATGAGATAAGATAGCGAGTTAACTTGAGAAGGTAACGCCAAGTTTAACTCCTGTGTATAACGTCTCTTCTAAGAGGTGGGAACTCGGTTCATCAAGGCCGTGATTCGAGCAACCAATCCTCAACGGATTGTTAACTCATATCACTATTTGGATGTCAAAGAACTTGAGCAAACGTGGCAATCTTTGCACATTCAAACTAGCATTTCACTGACTTATAACTTTGGCAGCTTCGTAACTGAAGTGATGGCCACTATTTCTTCTGCAACTTGATGTCTTTGACGCTTCTCTTTAATGAAAGAGTGTTGCATGACGAAACTACGAAGTTTGACTGCGCACACTCTGGTTGTGAGAAATGAAAACGAACTTGCTACACAAGCAAAATTCCAACGGTATCAACCCTCTAAACCGGCTTTGGAAGAAAATTGGCCATACAAGGCATACAACCATATGGATTTGAGTAACTACACTGCCACCAAAGCACATGATACAAATGCCCCAAATTTTTCTCGATGAATCGCGGAATTAAGACCGGGGATTTGGTTTTGAATTAATCAAGGTACCGCATCTCTAAAACTCACTGCTGATCGTGAACATGGCTATGTTCTGACAACTTTTCTGGAAAACAAAAAATACCCTACTAAAGCTAAAAATAGCCTATCGGAGAGCAATTTTCACGGAAAAATCTGAGATATCGGTTTTGTCCAGAAAAAGATTCTAAGACAACCCAAAATGTCAAATATGTGAAATTTGACTTCTACTCGACCATGCAAAGAGTTTTCAGTTAAGAAAATTAGAAACTCGAGAACGAATGTTCTAAAGTTAAAAATTCCTGAAAAATCAAACACATGATTTTAATTCGAGGAAGCTACACTGAAATGATCCAGATGATCAAACTTATCAAATTTGCCAACTTCAGGAACATGCGAATTGGATTTTGAGAGAAATTTGAGAAACGAGGAAAAAGACGTTTTTAATAAGCTCTTTCTTCTATGAAAATCGCCCCTCTTCTTCAAATTTGTTGATGAATGTGAACTAAAACCTACAAAAAGAATGATTTAAGGAAATCGCCCTTGATTGCTGATGATGAATTCACCTTTGCCTTGAGAATTTGCCTTTGCTCTGAAGAAATACGAACTTTCTTGAAGCTGAATGATTGTTTAATAATGGCGCCATGCTTAAATAAAGAGAAAATTCGCACCATATTGTTCACTGCAAGATTTAAAACCTTAACCAAAATAGAAGGCTTCTGATTGGACCCCCTCCAGTTACATTGATACTGACTCGAAGTCCCGAAATAAATAATAATAAAATAATATTTATCATGCAATTTGAAATCCCAGCACAAAGAGGGCGCCAACTCTTAGAAAATTGCCATTTTATGCTAAAAATGCAAGAATAAATATTAAATATTATTTAACTTCAGTTGACAAACCGAATGAAGCTTTAGGATTCACCGGCGAACCTCACTGATTTCAAAAAGTCTTTATTTGACCTCATAGGAATCCATTTGCTCAAGATATTACACTTTTTATTAACTTCCTACTTTGTAGCTGACTACAAAGTTACGACTGGCCATCTTCGACACTGATTTCTGAGTGACCGAGTGATGCTGAGACTGAACTAGTGTATTCATCGCGAAGCCTGCATAGCAAGGAAGAAACGTCTGCTGGGAATCATCACTGCAAAATCCATCATTTAACACCTCAAAAAATTAGGCGCCCTTGATTAAATTCATTTACAGGTGCCAAACTTAACCATTTTCCTAAACTGTCGTCTAACACTTCAAACAGCTGCTGACGGCGAACGGTGAACCCTGCTGACAAGCAACCGAGCTCACTGCATGACTAGAAGCATTCCGCATCCAACGAATATACGCAAGGCATCTGAAAAGTGCATTAAGGGCCTGAAAAGTAAAAGCACCCCTGAGCTACAGTTGCACTGACACCATTTTGACCAAAGTTGAACTTTCATCCAAGTACCCTACTTTGTCCTCCGATACTGAGAGCTGGAATGCCCCGATTTGTGCATCGACTGTCTCTCTGCATAGCTAGGAGCATTGAGAAGAGATATCTTCGAGATGACGAAGCAAGAAAACTGCCGCAAGACCTCGCCAAAAATACAAGCGCTTTTTATTTAAAATATACGCCCATACTTGGCCATTTTCCCGATGTTCACTTTCAACATTTTACAAAGATTCCTGACGCATTTAGCCGCTTGCCAAATCCCGGCTACCGACTTCACAGCTCATTGGATAGCCGGAGTAATTGTGCACAAGTCTCATTAAGACTTTGAACGGGCCATAACCACCGACAGCTCAGCGCTAGGCTCGTCTCTATAGAAATACAATGAAAATTTTATGCCAACCGCCACAGATTTACTTGCCTCCGTAGAAATTCCCGCCACGCATCTTCGTATCGTTGATAATGTGCAACTGGTGCAAATACGGTTGAATCCAGAGTAGTACTGACAAGAAGACTCCTATCGAACCGATCATCTTAAGGGTCATTTTGAAAGGCGCCCCTGAGCTATAGTTGCACTGGAAAGGCAATGAAGAAGCTCAAGGATGTGAAAACTCTATTATAAGCTCATCTTCAGACATCGACTGCCAGAGCTCTGGGACTCGGATGACCGCGTTTGATAGCTTGTTGAATAAGCAGACTAGTCACGAAGAGATTGACTACATCAATCATCAAAAATACCAAGATCCAACACCCCTTTAAGAAGGGCGCCCTCAAGCTACAGGCGCGCCCAAAGCTGGAAAAGGACAAGCTTCTGCAATCTGGAACTTTAGAATCTTCAACTTCTGTCGCTAGTTGCCGGAATTACGGGTCTCGGATAGCCTTGCAGGATAGCTCATCGGATAGGCAGACCAATTCTGAAGAGATTGATTGTAGTTATGAGCACTTATCACATAATTTAGACCTTCAAAAAGAAGTGCGCCCCTGGGCTACAAGTGCGCTTTCTTGCTTTTCTCTGAGAAATCTTCATAATTTAATCACTAAAAACTCCGTCTTGACCACTGAAATGATCATGCGAAAGCATAGTTGTTGTCGTGAAACGCTTCTTCATCGTGAAATGTTCCATTCTGAGCCTCCGATGTAGGTTCTGATCAATGGATGGTGCCTTTGACTAACAAACTACTAACAAAACTCCATGCTTGATATTGCCCAAAAACTGTATTTTACATCATTTTAGCAAGATTTAGACTCTTTTAAACAAAATGCCTTGATGAAGCAAAAATTTTGGTTTTGGGTACAACAGTATTGTTTAACCTCTTATAATAGTTCTCATTCATGGGATAATAGCTCATAAGAATACTAGAAATGAAAAGTGGAAAGTACTCTCAATAGGTGTTAAATTAAATTTGATGGGGCCTCAAAAAGTGATTTTGTGTTGGGAGGCTTGAAACATTTAGGCAATAAGACAAACAATGAAGAGGAACGGGAGTTGCTTTCTGTAGGTATACAAGCAACATACGCGGCTGGTCATCGGATCTTAGAGATAGAAGGAAAAAAAAAATAGTGGCGCAAGTAGTGAGTAAGCAATATTGTCCCAATTTAAAGCTCGGGGCCATTTTAAAAAAATCTTAAAATAGAAAGATAAATTTAATAAAGCAGCTATAACTCACCTGCCATATAGAACAAAATGCCTTAGCAGATTGTCCAGAAAATGAAGGCACCCAACCAATAGATTTTCCTATATTTGAAAGTAAAAAAGCCAAGGATTAGGAAATGATTCCTAATCTCTGATTGCATGACCATCCTCTGTGATGTAATTGGTTTTATTATGTTGTGATAAGTCATTATTACAAGTTAACGAAGCCTTGTCTTGGGATTGCATGGTGTGTTGAAGCGACATCAGACTTGTATATGGGGAATATCATTAATGGTTTCTTCATTATTGCCCAGTAAGGGTAAGCATATAAAAGGGAAGCGTTATGTGTATGTAACGTGGTATTAGCTATTTGTGCTGCCATTTGGTGGTTATTTATTGCTTTCAAGATCTACCTTTTGAACTAACTTTGACAAATATTTGGACATCAAGAGGTTTTTCTAGTTCCAAAACTTGCCTCACAATGATTTGGCCAATATACGAACAGATATAAAGATGCCCTCATCCAAATGACAAAGCGAGATCCACATCAACTATGAAAAAACCAAAATGAATATTGTAACTCTCAAGACAAAAATTGTAGAATTGAAAGGAAAGTTGCAAGAGAAAAATTAGAGTATCCCTGAGTTTGAGACAAGAAGTCCTAAGGTGAGGATGATGCTATTCTTGATCCCCACACAACTGCTAACTTTGCCATCACCAAAGCTAAATATAGCAGAATTAGTAGAAAAACTAAAGAAGTTTCAAGAGACACATGATGTTTTCTTGTCAAAAAAGATTAAACAACAACATCCAAATCTAGGAACCATATCTTGCAGGGTTATTCAAGTTGTCATCTCCACTACAAAGGCTGAAAGTTGAAACAAGCGGAGCATGGCACTGGTAGGATTGGAGCACAACTTAAATCCACCTTTAAGAAAAGAGGTAGATAAATATATTCCTTGTTTGCACATAATGTCTTCAGAGATTAGAGGGGTTATTTGAAGTATCATGACAAAACAGACCAAATAGCTTAACAAGGGAAAATTGACACTGTAGAAGTTTGCAGGAAGAGGCATGTAAATGCTAGGTAGAAATTGGTGTTTCTAAATACTATTGTTACCAATTTGACAAAGAGGGAATTGCTGGATCCATGTACAACATCAAACAACTAGTAGCATATAACCAGTGAAATTAATAAAGTTAGAACATAAGAGACTACTCAGGCTAAAGGTATAGAATCACAACTGCATACTTCACACTTTTCACTCTCTATTCTTGCACTCTTTTGGGTCACTCAATCATTATTATGTCTCATTTTGCCTATTTCTAGTCCCAAAACTCATCACAAGTGTGCGAAGTCACTCAACCTAAAATCCCTTCTATTGTAAAACTCTGTTCCCCATCTTTCAAATGGCTCTATCCTAAGGGTATGTGCTAGTGTCTAGTTCAAATTTAAATTCAAATCCCCTCCAAACCCATGAATGCTCACCCTGGTGAGTTTTCTAACAGCCAGTCACTTTATAAAAGCAAACTTAGCACTCATTTGGAACCCTAATTTCTCTCTCTAACATCTTGATCCTCCTCGTGTTCCTCTACTCCACCAAGTGATACTGAGTTTTCCTAATGCTCTGATTCCTCCATTATCAAAAGATTTATGCAACTCCTCCATCAGTGAAGCCTATTGGAGATCTATAGTCTCTCTCTTCACTCTAAGACCTCTAGCCTCCTCCAAAAACTCTCCTATTGTCCCAATCTCCATCACACATACCAAATTTTCCTCTCAAGTTCCATACCAAGTTTTCAGTATCTCCATCCTCGAGCCATAATTGTTTCATATCAGTGTTCTATGGACAATCCCTTAGCACACTTGGTAATCCTTCATCCCCTTGCTCCCACCTCCATGGCACTACACACACCACAATAGTGATAGCATGTCTCCTAGGGTTTTACATTGGTATCTTGTAATGAACCGGACCAATTTCTTTTTATTTTTGGATTACAATAGGCAATGCAACACGCACCTGTTAAGGTTAGCTCTAAAACCAAAACGATGCGGAAAGCAATTCTAACCAAGGATGTACACTAGGATCCCGATGTTGGGCCAAGGTGTGAGCATATGGTCAGAGGATCTGATGCAGTGCAGAACTGGAAGGGAACTCTAACCAAGAATGCGTCTAGGATAGACGAGCATATGGTCAGAGGATCTTATGCGTGCAGAACTGAAAGTAACTCTAACCAAGATGGCGCCGAGAGGTGGCGAGCATGTGGTCAGAGGGTCCCTAAGGCTACTGACTGAAATTAAATAGGCGGCAAGCTAGCCTCTTCCACTTATTCAGCGGGAAATACAATAAGCAAAGAAGAAGATAAATGAGAATGCTAACAGTACTACTGTTCCGATTACAATGAAATAGAGAGTGCCTGCCAAGAACATAAGATTAAGAGTTAAATAATACTACAACAATATAGTAGACTCTCCCTTGCTCAATAAGAATGCTTAGACACCCAACTCCTCCCAAAGGACCAACTTTATAATCAGATTTTTGACAGACCTGCAACTTAAAATGCATAACCAGCAACCCTAGAATCCACTAAAATGCACACAACTCACTCAAAACTCACCCAAAACACACAAGACAAAATGCGTAGCTCCTCCTAGATGATGGCGCCCAAGACATGACCATAAAACCACCCAATACCAGCTTCTTTTATTTTTTGCACAAATCCCAATGAGCCCCAAATGGTACGGCCCTTCAAGGGGGGCGACTTGCTGCTATAAAATTCAATGTTTGATAATAAAATCTGCAAGTTAGTCAAAAGGGGCGCCCCTATCAATGAGACACAATGAGACAATACCTAGAATGAGATTATTTTTATTTTTGAATATATGAAGAAATCTTACAATCAGCTACATGAACCAGCAACTATGAAAACTTCACTAACATGCCTGAAACTGATTTACAAATGCAAGAAAACCACTACAATGCAAAATCTCACTACAAAATTCACTCAACTACAATCTAACTCTCAACTAGTTGCTATATTTCAAGCAAGAAGCTGAGCCAAGTGCTAGGAGGTATGCTTTCCTCGAAACTTGCCTGAAGGCATTCCAGCAGCATAACAGTATGGTAGACAGAAGATAAAGAATTGAAGAGAGAAGGCCTCCTTTTATAGACTTAGCAAAGCATCTCCAGAAGCTTCTAGAAAGTGCGCCCTTTTTCAATTTTGAATTGACTTCATTTTCCCTCCAAGAATGGCATCCCTCTTCCCAAGGCAATATTTGATTTTTTAATAAAATATTAAGCTCCTTGAAGTTGGCGTCCCCCTTAAGCATCACATATTTTTGGCCTTGGAAATATTTAATAACCTTCTGATGAGGCATTCACCCTTGAAGTCCCCCTTTTAAAACAACTTAAAGTGATGAAGCTAGGCCAAGAGGTCAACATTAAAATATAACATTATTTAAGTCAACTTAACTTATCTCTCCAGAAAAAGCATACAAAGGCCAAAAATCAAATTACCAA
>VDFB02391726.1:0-21672 GCA_007258455.2 Sequoia sempervirens | reverse complement strand
TTGCAAAACACATGCAAAGAGGGGAAAAATTGTTGAGGGTTAGTGAATAGGGGTTTGCCTTGGTCAAACCCCAGTTTGGTAATTAAACCCTTAAAAATGAAATAAAAGGAAAAGAGAATGATGAAAGAACAAAATGAAATTCTATAACTCACCAAAACCCTTGAAGTAGAAATATGAAGACATGCAAGTAGAAGCTCCAATGGATGTAGACTTGAAAATGCTTGAAATGCCTAGAATGCTTAAGTGAATGATTGATAATTGTTTGAATGATTAAGTAAATGAATGGGGGTGAAATCAGAGTGAAAAACCTATATTTATACATAATTATGCAATATTTCCCAAAAATACTACACCATATGCTGACCTTACATCTTAGAAAATAATAACCCACCAAAATTTTGAATTTATTTTGATTTTCGAGCCAAAGGGAAGTCATTCACCCCTAGTGGCAAATGGGTTCGACTTAGGCATTTTAAGTGGATGTAAGAAATTCAATGTATTAATTGATGTTTATTGAGATTATTTTGAAAAATACACTTAACTAAGGCCTATAAGTTTAAAAGGGGCCAATTAAAGCATAAGCAAGGGTCAAATTATTGATGAAAATCCTAGAAAAGCATGAAAGTTGGTTACAATACTTTACAAAACTTTTAAATAAGGCTTGGTAAGTGATAAAAAGAGGTTGTTTAAGTGAAATATATTAATCAGGTCCTAGAAAAGTGTGAAAGTGTGTTACAACACTTCACAAATCTTTTGTAAGGAATCATAAAGGGTAAACTCACAAAAGTGGTTTACAATTTGAATGAGGAAGGAAAACTTGTAAAAAATGACCTCATGCCAAAAATTTTCATTCTGGAGGTTCGAATGTACTCATTGGTTCGAAGAAACCAAAAAAGGGTTCGCTCGAACCAGGGTTCAGGAAAACCCATTTAATGCATGCATGCCCAAAAACAAACAGTCCCTTAGCTGGGTCTAGAACTCCTATTCTGTGAACCCCCTTTTCCCTATTTTTTTGTTCCTTGTTCACAAAACCTAAATTTTTACACTTTGAAGTTCAGGTTGAGGATGAAATGGAGGAATCTTCAAAATCCAATTGGAATCAGGTAGTCCTAGAATGAGCTATCCAACGAATATAATTTTAATATGTTTTGGTTTTATTATGTATTTGTTCTTTTAGTTTTATTAAACATAGGTTTTTCATCGAAAATGAAGGTCTTTGTTCTGCACATGCGGAAAAATATGAATGCACCAGATATTGAAGTCCTTGATCCAACCAAAATAAATAAATTTAATTTTGATATATACAAAAAAAGTTACGCATTATACGATTGGGCTATGTCTGAATTGTAATTTGTTTGACTTCGAAACTTGATTAAAGAAAAAATTTTCAATAAAAAACTATCTAACCAAGTCCAGAAGCAGTAGATATTAGAGTTAAAAATATAAATTCAAAATAATTATAATTTTATCCTTCATGTAAAAAAAGTTGTGTTATATGGTGTGCATCACTTTTTAAAATTGTTGTTTTATGAAAAAAACTAGTTTTCATGGGAGATACAAAAAGAAGTGCAATCTGATTCCAAAAATTTTGGAAAAAATATTTTTAGAATCTACAAAAAAAATGTGATGACACTCTTGTTTGTATCATCTTCAAATTCCTCACGGTTTAGCCACTATAGGTGTATGAATGTGAAGATTTAGTTAAAAATAATAATTTTAGTGTCCAGTTTGGCCAAAAAATGTAAACCACTATTGTGGGATCACCCTAAAGTTCTTATTGATTCACAAGGGTCCAAGACCTAATGTGAATGTGTTGACTAGATTAAAAATTAAATCCAAGAAAAACTAAGCAAACATCCACAAGAAATACCCAAATGTGCATTAAAATGTCCAAAGATACATTTTTCTATGCTACATTTAGTCCACACTTTAGTGAGAGGATGAAGCTAATTTAAACTCACACTAAAGTATCCAAACATGCACATCAAGAGAGATCCAAATGCACCCATGCTGGAAAGATAAGACAACAACAATCAAGAGGGATAATTAAGCCCCCAAGATCAAGATCTCATGCAAAACCAAACATTAGCACAAATGACAATGGTATAAAGAGTGAAAGAGAGAAAGAAGAAGAGAGAATCAGGTCAAGCTTCGATTATTTTTCCATCTTTTTGTGGATTAGATCTAGGTCATTTATCAAAAAAACACATACTTACTCTTAGGCGATGAAACTCATGGTTTTGCATTGGGTAGGAAGTCCTAGAAGGTGAGAAACATACACTCATGGCCGGTATGCACTCGCACACACGTAGGTGGCTATGGGGAAATTCATTCCTCGAAATGGGCTTCCCGCTCAACCATGCCAAAGTTATACCTCTTGATAACTTTAATAAGGCACCACAACATAAATTTATTTTTTGAGCTTCATGAGGCAAGCAAAACATTGTATGCTTGGAACTCATGAACAAACATGATGGAACCACAGGCATGGAAGTTGTGTTATGCAAGGTGGCCATATAACAAATGCAAAATGAAAAATGCAAAGGATTTTCAAAGGAATCTTGCTTAGTTCATGTGAGGTCTTTAACTTAGGGAACATTGTGCCTAATGTATCCAAGAGAGGATCAATGAAAGAATAGAAAATTCACAACTTAGGGGATGCAGTTCATTGTATCAAGCCACCAAGAGGAATGCAATCTGCTAAGATAGATCACACTCACGAAGGACACTACACCCAATGTCATCCACAAAGAAAAAAATACATCATATGAAGTAAGAAGGTTGCACTAAGAACCGAGCAAAAGAATAATGCCAATGTATGCCCCTAATTTAAAGGAATTGTTGAACATCGTACTATGACAAATTACTATAAAGTAGCCAATGAAAAATGCAAAGAAGAAGAAAGACATGAGAGCCAGCATGGAAATCCCTATGCTAAGTCATATATTTCTGAGTAAGGCTACGTCATGTGAAGAAAAAAGGAAAAAAAAAGAAAGGGGTTTCCCCCAAAATGAGAACACCAAACACATAAGGGATCTATGGATTTGGGGTCATTATGTTTTTTGCTGCAATGTTTGTTAGAGAGTTTGAAACTATCATCATCCCCCAGATACATAGAATGGGAAGGACACAAAAAGAGCAAAAATAAAATAAAATATTTTGGGTCAACATGGAAGAGACATAGGGTGTCTCAACGCCTTGCATCATCCCTAAAAGGAAAACACATGCCAAAAGACAAGAAAAAAGGGTAAAAGAAAAGGGCCTTTTTGGTCAACATGAAAGAGACATGAATGTCTCAATGCCTTGCATGATCCTCAAAAGGAAAACACAAGAAAAATACAAAAGAAAAGGAAAAGAAAAAGAAAAGTCCTTTTGGGTCAACATGAAAGAGACATGGATGTCTTGATTCTTTGCATCATCCCCAAAAGGAAAACATAAGAAAAAGACAAAAGAAAAGGCAAAGAAAAAGAAAAGGCCTTTTGGGTTAGGATGAAAGAGACATGGATGTCTATGCCTTGCGTCATCCCCAAAAGGAAAACACATGAAAAAGAAAAGAGAAAAAAGGTGAAAGCGATGTGCAACATAGATAAGAATGGAGGTACAAATAGAGGGATGTCACAAAGAGGGAGAACATCAAATAGAACATCATGGGGGATCACATTATGCACATGCAAGCACATAAAAGAAAAAGAAAGAAAATAAAAGTGTAAAAGACTAGTAAGGAAAATGTGAGTCAACCATCAAGCAAGTCATCCACCTCCCAATCTCAATTTGTAGAAGTGAAAGGTGAATAACACAACTAAAGGACAAGGAAAAATGCATTACTAGGACAAGGCTCTCAATGTCTTTCCCCCACTGGGTGCAAGGCAAGAATGAGTTGAGGTGGGTGATGGGAAGGGTCATGTAATAGTGAGAAGGGAATTTTCTACAACTATGACATGGCAATGAGTTGGAGAGTGTTTTTTAATGGGTTGAGTGGTTAACAATTATCGCCATTGAAAATGATACTTGCCCAGTATTTCTTTCAATGTATGATACTCATCACTACTATGTCCAAGAACACATGATGATATGCACAATATGGAACTTTGGCATATTTAAGATATTTCACCAACCTATTCATAGGTGGTAATTTTATGATTCCTTTGTTTAAAAGTATTTGTAATTTCCTTTCACTTTCAGGTGGTGGATGGAGAGGAAATTTTAGTTGTTGTACCTTGTAAGGTCTCTTGTATTTACTAGATTCTCCCTTCTCTTTAATTGAAGAAGTAGGACAAAAAGTTTTCCTCTCATCCTTGTCATTGTTATTAGTCAAGGGTTGCTCTCTAGGAAGGAGGACATTAGAATCGAGAGGGGAATCAAAGATCATTGTGCCATAATTGTGAAGCCTCATATATTCTCTAGGAGGCTTGCTATTATGAGAGGGTTCTAGGTATCCTAACCCCATTGTATTTTCATCTTTTGAAGTTTGTTCTTAGAGTTTATGGATTCTATTTGCAGTTGTTGTGTCACATCCTTGTTTGCTTAAGATTCTGAAACATTTTCCATATGTTTCATCAAGGTTGATCATTGGAGTGTTTATGACTTTGTTATCATAAAATGGTTGAGTGTTTGTTATTCTAGAAGAACTAGGTTCACCTTGTGTAGTGAACTTAGGTTAAAATTTATTTTTAGGATGTAAATAACCAAATATTTTAGGAGGTGGTACTATAGGAAGATCTTGTTGTTTCATACATGGATAGAAGGATGCATTAGCTTCAATGTTGTCCAGTAAAGAATTTAGGAACTTATTCATGTTGTCATAATCTTCTCCAATGATGTCAAAATTACAAGGACATGCATTAGGAGTTGAGTGAGCATGGGTGAGTTCAATGTCATTAGGATCAGTTACAAAGGCACAACTTGACATATCAACTAAGGATTTTAATGACATCCAAATCTTATTAAAACACATATCCATGATGCATATTTTAGATTGCACAAGATGAACTAAATGAAAGAAATTGAATGAAAAAAATATGGAAACAAAAACATAAGGGTAACAATAGAAAATAGAAATGTAGAGAATGAACTAGAAATGATAGAAAATGTAGTGCAAAATATGCAACTAGACTAAGTTGCCTAGGGTGGTGAATGAGTCCAGGTAGTTATTTTTTTGAAAATTTTGACAATTTTTGAAAAAAAAATTATGATTTTTTTATTGTTTAGATGCAAATATAATATTAATATCTAGAATTTTACTGATTTTGAATGAAATGAGATGCAAAAATGCAAGCTAGATGAGCCTTTCACTAGTGCAAATTTAATAGTGCAAGATTCAATGCAATGCTAATGTAAGTTATTCCCATGATGTAAATGCACTTGAAATTAGAAATATGATGTTCTAAAGTCAGGTTCACCAAAATGAACCAAATATTTTTTGGTAATGTGGGGCTCTCTTACACTTCTAGGGTTTTGCACCTAAAAGGAGAGAGTTACCAGAAATATTAATGGCTCATTCAAGAATAAGCCCTTAAGATTCCAATGCAAATATTATTAAAATGTCTAAGGGGAATGTCCTAGATGAAAATAATTGATAAAACATATTAACTACTAATGCAAAACTAATGAAATGCAAGATGTTTGAAAACACACTATGAAATGAAAGATGACCTAGAAATGCAAGTAGAATGTAAGAGAAACTTATGAGATCAAAGGTGTACACTTAGAAACTGTCCAGTTTCAGGGAGATTTTGCTAGAACAGGTTTCAAACAACTAGGTACTCAGAACTGCAAAAACCTATATTTTGGGTTTGGAAGTGGGACTCATATGCCACTGATTGAATATCAGTCCACTTCCATAATTTGAGAAAGTCAAGAGTGGAATTTGCAGCTCTTGATCTACACTTTTACTCCTGAAAGGTTTCCAGATCTGAAACTACAAAATTTGACTTGTAGGTGTTCTCCAAGCTTTTTTTAGGGCTTTTCTAGGTCTACACCTTGCTTTTTGAAAAATCTGCACACTAGACCTGCAAAACACATGTATAGAGTGGAAAAGATTGTTGAGGGTTAGTGAATAGGGGTTTTCCTTGGTCAAAACCTGGTTTTGTAATAAAACCCTTGAAAATGAAATGAAATGAAAAGAGAATGATGAATGAACAAAATGCAATGCTACAACTCACCAAATCCCTTGAAGTAGAAATCTAAAGACATCCAAGTAGAATCTCCAATGGATGTAGAATTGAAAATGCTTAAAATGCCTAGAATGCTTAAGTGAATGATTGATAATTGCTTAAATGATCAAGTGAATGAATGGGGGTGAAATGAGAGGGAAAATCATATATTTATACACAATTATGCAAAAATTTCTAAAAATACCACATCACAGACCGACCTTATGTCTTAGAAAAGAATAACCTTCCATAATTTTGAATTTATTTTGATTTTTTCATTTTCAAGAGCGAAAGGGACTCATTCGCCCCTAGTCAAGATTGGGTCCCACTTATGTATTTTATGTGGGTGTCAAAAAGTAAATGTATTAATTGATGTTTATCAGGATTAGTTTAAAAAATACACCTAAGTAAGGCCTGCAAGTGTAAAATGGGACTAATTAAAGCATAAGAAAGGGTAAAATTATTGATGACAAGCCTAAAAAAGTGTGAAATTTTATAAAATACTTTACAACACTTTGAAATAAGGCATGTTAACTGATAAAAAGAGGTAAATTTTGAAGTGAAATATATAAATAAGGTCCTAGAAAAGTGTGAAAACATGTTGCAACACTTCAAAACATGTTTGCAAGGCATCATAAAGTTCTTATTGATTCACAAGGGTCCAAGACCTAATGTGAATGTATTGACCACATTAAAAAATTAAATCAAGGAAAAAATAGGCCAACATCCATAAGAAAGACCCAAATGAGCTTGAAATTTTCCAAAGATACATTTTTCAATGCTACAATAGCCTTGAGATTGTGACTTTGGATTTCCTCTTCACCCCTTTACTATTATCACTCATTCACAATAATAGTTCCCTTCAATTTTTCTGTAGCTCTTTTGTATATCAATCATCATGGTTTTTATCTTGTTTGCTAACTTCTTTTCATCATACCTCTTGTGATTTTTTTTTCATCATTTTTTCTCTTTTTTTTATAGCATTATTTATTAGAAATGCTATATAAGAGGTATCACAAAAACTATCTCTATATTTATGAGCTACTAGAGGTGGGTGACATAGTAAGAACTATGAATTATTATGAAGGGTGAAAATAATGGATATAATGATAGGGAATAATGATGATGAACCTCCCCCAACTTAAAAGGTTGACCGTCCTTAGGAAACAAGGAGAGGATAGGAAAAAATGTTGCTTATATGATTAATATAATAAGGAATATTAATAAAGTTAAGATATAAAGTAATGAAAAATAAAATGGATTTTCTTAACAACTTGCATGTCCATGTATGCCAAGGTCTAGTACATCCAAAAGAACTCAGTGACTATAAGTCTCCACTATGGAACCCAAAGTTGTGAGAGGAATGCTGATAAGAATTACACCACAAAAAAATATAGATGTCCCATAGAAATACCATGGACCATATTGATGGTAGTTGACTATGTATTCACATTCATGAACACCTCTACTAAATGAGTATCTCATGCTATAGGTGATCAAAGGAGTGGACTCTTGCTCCTAGTTCACACATGAGAATATTTTACCATCTCCATTGACCCTTGATTATAGCTCATCTTTAGTATGTGATTTCTCTTCTTTGTATTCTCCATTATTCCTACATGAAACTTTGACATATCTTGGAATATATTTCTTAATATAACTTGATGTCCACAAAATATATCAAAATTAATACCATTCTACTATTTTCCTACTCTAGTATATAATACATAATAATAGGCGAAGCAATTAAAATATTAAGCCTCCAACACATAAAATAGTATAAATATTATAAAATGATAAGGAATATTTAGGAAATTTTATTGTCTCATCACTACCCCAAATTCAAAGTGTTGCATACCCTCTTGCAACCAATAGGATCTACTAGCTTTGTAAAAGAATCATTCAACTAGCTTTGAATAAGCTCCAAAAAATGTCCATTTTTTAATTTTTTAATTTTTGCAAAGTGATCTCATGATCCCAATGATCCTTCTATTTGCATTTTTCCAAAATTAACCACTCATTATCCCTCAAATCTAAAAGAAGGGCATAAATAGCTAGCCTCACTACCCCTCAAGATTCTTCCAGATGTATGAACTTTGAATAAATTATAAATAGGATGCAATTTTACCTTCATAAGTGAATAATTTCAAACCTATATCTATGTTACCACATGAATGAGCTGAATTTTATACCATCAAAAATATTTTAGAGTCAAAGATCTAACAAAGAAAATATCACCCAATTTTGAGTCTATATGAGGAAGATATGAAGATTTCCTCGAATAACCTTCTTATATACAAAATGAATTGTTTCCACCAATATGGTAAGATTCACAACTTCTCGTTTTATGAGAAGATGTACCATAGTTACATGAACATATAGCTAAAATTTGAACTTCATATGACCACCACAACTCCTGTAACTGAATTAATTTTGTTCCATGTAATTATGTAATTCTGCACTGGGTATGTGTAGGATCATGATGGTCCAAAAAGTGGTGATATGATGGGTATGTGTAGGGTATGTGGCTGATGACTTTTTTTTACCCAAAATTTGATGAAACAAAAAGAGTTTTTAAAGGAGATTTTCAACTTTCCACCAATATAAATTATGCTTTACTTTGAATTTAATAAATAATTATTATTCATTTTCTATTTGAATTATGACTAAAGTGCTAATTGATAGGCTGATTGAAAAAAATATATAGATTTCAAACGGTATCACATTTTTTGAATATGAAACATGTGTCACATTTTATGCAAGTCACATACTCTAGGATTAAGAAAAAGATCAATTTCATGAAGTTTTTACCAAGTTAGGGTGGTTAGACGTACAAGTTTTTATATTTTTTAAAAGTTGTAATAAAAAAATAATAATTAATTATTTACTTGGAAAAGATTACAAAAGAATATGCATCACATTGGGACATGAGTCCTCTACTTATATCTAAAATCTTATAAAAAATATTATCATTTTATTGTGGTTAGGGTGGTCAGACAGACACCTACTTCTTATTCTTTCCCTGAAATTTCAAATTTTCACGAAATAGATTTTTTTTAAAAATAAACCTAGTAGTTTAGAAATTACATTCAATTTTCTATAGATTTTGTTCTTACATATTTTTGAAATAATATAGATAAATTATTCAAATTTTTATGTCAAGTTGCATAAATCTATTTTTTCAAAAAAAATTGTTGCTTAAGGACCTATTTTTTTCATGATGATCCTTCATATAACCCATTTTCTATTTGAATAATGACTAAAGTCCTGATGGATAGGCTGAGTGAAAAACATTTATAACTTTCAAACAGTATCACATTTTTTGAATTTGAAACTACTACATTGAAATTTCAAATTTTCACGAAATAGATTTTTTTTAAATAAACCTAGTAGTTTAGAAACTACATTCAATTTTCTATAGATTTTGTTCTTACATATTTTTGAAATAATATAGATAAATTATTCAAATTTTTATGTCAAGTTGCATACATCTATTTTTACAGAATTTTTCGCCACTTAAGGGCCTATTTTTTACATGATGATCCTTCATATACCCCATTTTCTATTTGAATTATGACTAAAGTCCTGATTGATAGGCTGATTGAAAAAAATTTATAGCTTTCAAATAGTATCAATTTTTTTGAATTTGAAACATGTGTCACATTCTATGCTTCGCATACTATAAGATTAAAAAAAAATGAATTTCATGAAGTTTTGACCAAGTTAAGGTGGTCAAACATACAAATTTTTATACTTTTAAAAGTTGTAATAAAAAAATAATAATTAATTATTTACTTGGAAAAAATTTCTAAAAAATATGCATCGCATCGAGACATGAGTCCTCTACTTATATCTAAAATATTATAAAAAAATATTATCATTTTATTGTGGTTAGGGTGGTTTGACAGACACCTACTTCTTATTTTTTCCCTGAAATTTAAGTACTATTGCATTGAAATTTCAAATTTTCACCAAATGGATTTTAAAAAAAAAAAAAAAAACTAGTAGTTTAGAAACAAGATTCAATTTTCAATAGATTCTATTCTTACATATTTTTGAAATAATATAGATAACTTATTTAAATTTTTATCCCAAGTTGCCTAACTCTGATTGTTCTAAATTTTTCGCCACTTAAGGGCCTATTTCTTCCATGATAATCCTACACATGTACCCCACTATTAAATTATAATGTAAAATTATAATTTAATACAAAATGAATTACTGTGATCAATATGAGAAGAATCTATTCACCCACCATTTTAGATATGAAACACCATATTTTTAGGAATATAGAACTAAAACTTCAGCCTTATATGATCACCATAACTCCTAAATCTGAATTAATTCAATTGCATAAAATTATTTAATTTTAAACTATTGAGAAATATGCAAAACTAAAATTTGAAAATTATTTTTCACATTTTTGAATGTATTTGGCTACAAATATATTCATGTAACTACTTGTTTTGAAGGATTTTAAATTAAGATTCCAATTTTCTATATAGTATATCAATTAAATTATTCTTTTTTCTCCTTACTGAGTAATCACATTTTTTTCATACCTGCCTTTTTAAATTGAAATGACATCAAAAACTAGCTGTGGAGATTTTTATGTTTTAGAATATGAACAAGTTTGGGAGCTTGATGTTGCATTTTACTCACCTTCTTCTCTTGCATTTCTTTGAAAATTCATAAATGCTTGACAAGAGCACATATGTTTCCTTCTTTTGGTTCCAACTGTAGCATATTTCCTAGCCTTTAAAACACTACACTATGCATGATATATTCAACAGTGCTATTCTTCATGCTTCACCTAGCACTACCCAACACAAATATAAACTATAGTTTTGTTCCTTCATTTTTTGTGTTTCATCCACCATATGCTCTACATTCCATACATGTTCTTATCCAAATAGCCTCCCAAAAAATTGTAGAAAATTATGCATTATTCCAAATATGTTTTAATTGAATTGATTACATGTTTCATGCTTACACATATGGAAATATTTTTTTCTAGAGAGGGAAGTGCCATCTATTACATTTATTACAACTAATGAAAGATAAAGAAATCAGTTCATTAAATTACCAACCATATTTTTGAGTGAAAGGCGATTTATATGGGGAGAATAATAAAAAGTAATAGATCCTACCATTAATGTAATAGAGATATGGCATTAGCACCCAGAAAGGCCAACCATCACCAAAATTATTCTAGGCACTTCTATTGCACAATATCATTGTTTTGGGCATCATAATTTTTTTGGGTGTTGGGAAAACAAAAAACATGAAGGTTGTGTTGAACAATGGGTACTTGTACAAAAATATTCTTATGGCTTCAAAATTTCATTAAGGCTGATTTCTTTTGTTGTATAACATTTTTTTTTCATTTTTCATCACTTATGTATAAAATTCCAATGACTCATGTTATAACTCTGCGAGAGTGGTATTTTTGTTTTTAAAATATAAAATATATATACTATTCTATTGTGAAGGATAATATTTAATTTCTAGAACTATTAAATGTGCATAATGCTAAATAAAACAAAAGAGAATGATACTCATGTGATGTTCATTGCTGAAACATTTGTAAGATTCAATTTATTGCATTTATGATGAATTCTCCTATGTTGTTCTTAGTTGAATGAAGTGATAACAAGACAATATTCAATAGATATGGCATTTGGAATTGTTGTTTGCATTATGAATTTGTATTCCTTATTACAATGAAATAGGTTTGTTTATTGTACATGAAATAAGTCCCATTATAGACTAAATAGGTCCCCCTACTGGAAATGGAATAGGTCCATTACTATATATGTAATTTCCTCCACTTCTTTAACCATTGTTTCCTCCAACCCAACAATGATGCCAAAATGAAGAGCATATTTTTCATGCATCAATGTCAATCTAGGGACAACCAAGGTTTGATTTAAAGGACATATCCCTATATATACCAATGTTTGGATTATATCTATATATCACAGGACAACTTTAGAAATAATTCTTACTATGACTATGGAAAATGACAAAGATTTTTCATATGATAGCTTCAAAAATACCTCTTACTACACCTATGAAAAGGGTTGTCAAACAAGCTAAAACCCCACAATGAAATATTTAGATCTAGAAAGAAATGTAAAGGAAAGTAGGGAAAATCATCTATATTTTAGTCCTGTCACAACTTACTTTGGAGGTGAAATGTCTAACTCTAGAAAGCATCAAAACCTATTTAGCCTATCTTGGGATTCTTTGTTCAACATAAACATAAATAAATCAAGATTACTATGATAATTAAGGTAATGGAATATGAACATGACTACCATAATAAATTTACTATAATAATAGACTACAAATATGGTGAACACAACAATTATTACTACAATAATGGAATATAGCTTGACTATTACAACACAAATTACTACAATAGTGATTCATTCTTCTATAATGAAAGAAAATCAAAGACAAGAAGAATGATAAGAGAATAGACTATCATTTTATTTCAACTATAAGTATAATTCTAATGATCAATTCCAAACTAATCTTCATTTTCCCTCACTATTTTACAACAAACCATATATATATAGGTTGTGCTTATAACAAATAATAGCAAAGTGATATGAAATAGAGTAATTTTTTTTTGGACCATTTCCAATGAACTATAATTTAGAGGCTCATGTGAAGCCTTGACTGCAACCATGGGTTAAAGAAAAATTGTTATAACTACAAACAAAAATAGGAAATAGGTAGATTGGCAGGTTTCTCCATCATAAGGTAAAGTTTCCCTCCATAATTCAACTAAGTTGGAAAAGAGAAGCAAGCATCAAAAGCAATCATAATAACTAAAAATTTTCACCCTTAAATCAACATGTTGAAATATTTATTTTCTAGACATAGTGAAAGATATATTAGTAAATACAATTTGATATTATTTATTCAGATATTTTATCTAGAAACTAAATTAAATATTACTTATATATATTAAATCATATGCAACATAAACTGGTAAAATGGTATGATATGGATTGGAAACACAATGTGGGGATGAGCATGAAGGTGCATGAAATAGGCCAAAATATGGCATAAAATAGAACGTAATTGGATCTCATAAATGACTTTGTACTTGTAGACCCAAGGCTAAGGGTTGTCTTACCATGCATTTTTTGAGCCTAAATCCAAATGAAAAACATGGATTTTTATCTTCAAACTTTTTGGTATGAGTTCCCAATTTAAAATGGGTACCTATTTTAACAAATGAAGTGGAAAATGTTTTAAAGATAAAAATGATACTTACCCTAAAAGTGGACCCAACTTATTGCACTTACCCTCACCATTATCCCTACAAAATCATGCTCATCAATCACATAAAAGTAACCATAATAAAATATGATAACTCAAATTTTTAAGATAAATAACATACCTAATTTCATAGCCTGTGAGTTGGCATCAACCAAATATTACTATAGGGGAGTAATATAAAATGCATATCATGGATAGTTTCCACTTACATTATATATGCAAGAAAAACTAGTCCAATAGATAATAAAAATGAAATATATCCACATACCAAAAGCTAATGAGAACATAAAATTTGAACAAACAAATATTACATCAACATTTAAGGTGAACTATTGGTTTATCGTTGAGAGTTTTTTTTAAAACTGGTCAATCATTGATTTGATCCTAAAACCTAAGGGATTATCCCTCACTCAATCGACCAATATTATTAATATATATGTCTAGATATAAATTTTATGTTGTTTACCACTTTTATGGAGTTTAGACTTAGGGGATGGTGGAACCCCTAAAATTCTTTGTGTTCCACTAGTGAAAGTTTGCAAAATCTAGTTATTTCATTTCCTAGGGCTCAGGGTTTGTGTCACTCTTCATTTCTTGGGTTTATGTTTAGCTTAAACCCTCCAAAAAAATGTAAGTCTTAGTCCTTTTGAAAATGTTATATTTCATTGTTGATCTTGTGTTACCAGCTCCAAGTTACTCAAGTCGTAACCTATGTCATTGAGTTTGTCTATTTACCAGCCCCTCAATCCTAATGGTTCTTGTTATTTCCTGTAGTCTTATTTAAAATATTATATTATGTTATGAAAGTTGAAATATTTTAATTTTAGGCTAAATGTTCTAAACATCAAGGCTTTTAATTTTTCTATTATCGGCCTAAGGTCTCAGCCTTAATTCTATGTCCCCATCCATCATGTGCCTAGTCAATCCACCTTTTAAGTTACTAACCATTGGCATGTGCAGATATAAAGTGTTAAAATGGTAGATCAAGAGGATAAAATCCTAACCACTCCACATGCCCCCATTGGGTTCCATTTCTCATTATAATATTCTCATGGGTTGTCAGATAGTCACCACATGTCCCTCTATGATGGTGGGACCAATGTATTTGAAAGTCAACATGCCGTGGATTGGAAGGGATCAATGGTAGAGATTGAATAACACAGTTGCATCTAGGTTGTTCCCTACTTCCCCATCTAATTTTAATATGTATTAAAATAATATCACGAGGTAGCAGGTGGATGACATGTGTCCCCTTGTTAGTGGGACCCATCAGGTTTTGAAAGAAGCAAATGCTTTGCTTAATGAGATTGACGGTTGAAGATGGGTGACGTGGGTCAATCTTGAATGCTCCTTGTCATCCCATGGGGGGCCCACCTCTCCCTCTTGTCTCTTAATGGGGAAGCAGGAGAGTTCCATGTGGAATCATTTGAGTGGAAAAAAGAACATTAGAGAAAGGGAAATATTAATGAAATATTTCAAGAGCAGGGGTATGGATGGTAAAGCATGTGCTACTAAAGATATTTTTGAGTACATGTTGCAAAAGGAAGAAAGATATTATAATCTTTGTCATCTATTGTGTAAAGGTTATGTGCATCGGCAAGTAGTCTTATGGTAAAACACGCATATGTTTGACACTCTAGATAGAATTTGAGCCCTTCCCCACGTCCCCATTGCAAACATTTGTACACGGGTTAATACCAATGTGAAGGCTAACACATAAATTTTCTTGAGGGCGGTAAAGATGGTGGGTCCATTGAATGACTAGGATCTTGGGTCCACATGACCTATTTTTGATTGGTTAGGAATGATTGAGGGTCACAGTTAGCTTTTTCAAACTCTGTTCACTGAATTTGGGTCATGTATCTTTCAATCTCATCATATGATCAATAGTCAACATTCAAAGTTGAGTTTGAAGGTAATTGAGTTGTTCTAGTTCGCATGAGAAAATATTAATGGAAGACAAGACACTGAGCTACCAAATTAAGAGCTTTAAATCCATTAAAACTTGTTTTAAAGTACAATTGAAGATTGTTAAAGGCATTCTGCACATTCAAGGAGTTCATGTTGCAATTTTCTAGCATGTTTGATGACAAAATTAGGGTTTTTGAGTGCTTTGCAAACTAATAAGTAAAATCATTTCCTTGATTCTATAATTTCTTAGGACTTGTTTAATTTCACTCACTCAAGAACTATGTCATTAGGGTTTCATTGTTTATGCATTTCTTTTAAGGTTTGATGTAAATTCAAGGAAATTAACTTGTTTGGTTATGTTATTTTCTAAGTCAAACCTATACTTAAGTTGTAAGTTTCTAGTTTTTTGAAAGAAATACTAGTTTGTAAACACTAAAATTATGACCCCAAAAGTAAAAGAACCCTCATCTAAGGGAGAAGCCTCTAGCTCAAAAATCCCTCAGACCTATAGTCCAGGACCTGAATGAACAGTTAAAACCTTCAACTTTTGGAAAACCTAAGGGTCAACCACTGTTCCAAGCAAAAAGAAATGTAGAAGTACTGGTATATAAGACAACTTCTATCAAGGATGCCACATTGCCCTAAACTAGTTGTCGGATCTTCACTTGCTAGTCGGGGAACAAGAATTATAGAATTCTTGTGGGTAACCCTTGGAATATGGAGTTTGGGAAAGGTAATTGTGCCTAATTTCTATATGGATATGGACTTGTTAAAGGAATTGGATAGAAAATATGATCTAGTCAAAAGGACTGTGAGGACATTCAATTGGATAGATATGGTCAAGGTCACTAGAGAAGAGATTGCAAGAAATTTTAGGCTCACTGAATGGAGTGAAGATATGGTGCCCATTGATGAGAAAAAATTCACAGTAGAGTATGAGAAGGTAAAGTACACATTTAAAATTTCAATCATACCAAATTATTTGGCATCTGTAGATGGTAGAAGGGTAGTCTTGGGTCCTTAACATAAAGAAACCTACCCCATCAAGTATTTAATATCCTACTTTCAGAGAACCTTCTATTCTATATGCCAAATTATTGGCTATGGCCCAGTCACAAGCATGCCTAGAGCTTGGATGTGGGTATGTGCAGGATCATGATGGACCAAAAAGTGGCGATATGATGGGTATGTGTAGGGCATGTGGCTGAAGACTTTTTTTATACCCAAAATTCATGAAACAAAAAGGGTTTTTAAAGGAGATTCTCAAATTTTCACCAATATAAATTATGCTTTACTTTGAATTTAATCAATAATTATTATTCATTTTCTATTTGAATTATGACTAAAGTCCTTATTGATAGGCTGACTGAAAAACATCTACAACTTTCAAACGGTATCACATTTTTTGAATCTGAAACATGTGTCACATTCTATGCTCTACATACTATAGGATTAAAAAATGAATTTCATAAATTTTTACCAGTTAAGGTAGTCACACATAGTTTTTATATTTTTTAAAACTTTAATAAAAAAAATTAATTAATTATTACTTAAGAATAAATTACAAAAAAATATACACATCTAGACATGAGTCCCTCTAATTTATATTATATCTAAAATCTTATAAAAAATACTATCATTTTATTGTGGTTAGGTGGTCAAACAGACACCTACTTCTTTATCTTTTCCCTAAAATTTAAGTACTAATCGGCATTGAAATTTCAAATTTTTATCAAATAGATTTTTATTTTTTAAGTAAACCTAGTAGTTTAGAAACTATATTCAATTTCCATACAAATCTATTCTTACATATTTTTAAATAATATAGATAACTTATTCAAATTTTTACGTCAAGTTGCCTAACTTTGATTTTTTTGAATTTTTAGCCACTTAAGGGCCTTTTTTTCCATGATGATCTTGCACATACCCATGTACATGGCTTCCCACATCCAAAATCCCACATATTGCACATTGTATGATTATGGAGGGTACTTAGGAGAGATAATTCATGACGTCCTAGTTAAATTGAAAAAGGGTAAAGATGGGGTCAAATTATCTCGGTACTTCTTGTTTATGCATATGTTATTTTTCAAATGTGCTTCATACTTTGGTAAAGACATTCAACATTGGAATAGAAGAAAGACAATTTGGAACTTCATGTACAATACATCTTTATTAATGTATGCCCCCACTTTAAAGAAATTATTACACCCTTGTTGTGAGCAATTGTTTTAAAGTAGCCAATATTTAATCCTAGCACATGAGAGATTACTTGGAAAGCCCTATGCCCAGTCATATTTTCCTAAAATGAGGCTACATCATGAAAAGGGAAGGAGGGGTTGCCCCCAAAAGTACATAAGGGATCTACAGATTCAGGATTAGTATATCTTTGCTACAATGTTGTTATAGAGCTCATAAATGTCATCATTCGCCAAATACTCACAGAATAAGAAGAATGACACATAAAATGTGAAAAAAAATGGAAAAGGATTTCAATTCAACATGAAAGAGACCTATATGTCTCAATGAATTGCATCATCCCCAAAAGGAAAGCACAAGAAAAGTGAAAAATATAAAAAATTTATGACATAGAGAAGATATTAGAAACCAAGATCATATTTACAAACCAGAATAATCCTTCCATAGAAGAGAAAAACAAAAAAGCAAGAGATTTGCAAGAAGATGTGCAAATAAATTATATTCAAGAATTCAATAATTACATGATAATGATTTGCTTTATAAAAGCAAAGATGCCTAAACCTAATCTTATCTTGAGCAACAAGATAGCTCAAAAAATAAAGATAAGAACCTAAAACTTAGGAATTAAATATGCCTAAGTAAACTTATGCAAAGTGTAATTAATTATTAATTACACCAACACCCCCCATAAGTGCAACTTAGGGAGAAGCAAAATGATAATGCAAATATGAGTCCTGGCAACAAGGCCTGATCAAGTACTCATGTACAAATGTAAGATGAGGTAGAGAAGGAAAACCTAGTGGGACAAAACCCCCCTACAATGAGATGACTGTTGTAAAGAAGCACTGGAAGAACACTATGGAGTAACACTAGAACCTGATCTGGAAAGCAAGGAAAGATATTTCTGTTTACTACTGAAACTAGATGAGAGTCACTGATTGACTCAAGGAATCATGATAAAGCAACAACAGACCCGATACTGCAGAACACTGGAAAACTCACAAACTGAAACAACCCTGGAATCTATGAAGCAACAGTAGATGAAATGATAACAAAATATGGAAGCCGTGTATCTCAATGTTGATGCCAAAATTATGACTGAAACTCTTCTATGGGAAGGAGTGCCATGAAGACTCTAGAACATTAACCATAAAAACATGGCCCTCAAATTGAGATGGATCCAATGTGGATCATTAACCATAGGCTCTTAATCTAAAGTGTGAACCGGATGTGAATCAACAATGTGTCTAGCTAAGCAAACATATGGCCAAAAGAAACTAAGAAACTAGTTAGACTCATACAAGTTGCCATCAAAACAATATGCATATGGAGATCAAAGTGAAAACTACACTCTAATCAGATTTATTATGCAAGAAACCCCCCTAAATGGAACTTTATCATAGTTATTTTTATTACAATAACCCGACGATTGTAAAAGGAGAGAATATATTGAACATGCATAAATGGAAATATAAAACAAACCTCAGATCTATGTAGAGGACTGAATCAACTTTCCAATGCCGCAAGTTCATGATGAAAAAAGGATCACTGAGTCAAAAGATATGCCCTCCAGAGTGAAAACAACAACATCTGAGTTCAAAAGCCTGAAAAAAAAATTTGGAGCAAGATCTGGTAAAAACATCAGTACCACTGGATCAACGTCAGAATCAGTTTTCCAACAGTATCTCGTTTGCAAAAAATGGACATCGTATGCAAAAATTACACCCGATTTAGTGAAAACTACTCTAGAAGGGGAAAAAACTAGTGCGCCATTAAATTTGACGGTCATACGGTCGTCGCAGCAAAATCCGGGCCTAAATTTGACAGCCAAATGACTATCGGTGGATTTACACAAATGGCCTTATCGAAAAAAAAATGTTTTTTTTAAACAATAAAAAAACATATACATGAATTTTTTTTTTTTGAAAAAAAATATTTTAAAAAAACTTTGATTTAAAAAAACATTAAAAAAAATAGCCACATGGGCGCAGGTACACTACATAGGTTTGTACCTACGCAGTACCCTGCATAGGTACGTACCTATACAGGTACCTCCTTTGAATTTCTTTTGTTTTTTTAAACAAAAAAAACTTTATTTCAAAGCTTTGTTTTAAAAGCTTTAAATTTTTCTTTATTTCTATTTCATCGTCGAAATAAAAAATGGTGAAAATTTTATTTACAAAAATCTTATATATATATATATATATATATATATATATATATATATATATATATATATATATATATATATATATATTGGACAAAATTTTACCTCGAACCATCATGAAATTCTTTTACCTCTCTCAACCATCGCTCCTCCTCTCCTACCATCTGCAATTTTTTGTCTTTAGAAATCAAACTCATCCTAAATATAAGCGAAGATAGCTGATCTTTAAGTTTTTGGCCACTTTGATGCAATGGTGAGGTCTATTTGGCCTGGGCTCAAAAATCGAGCACCCCCGATCCGGCAAAAACTTTCTTCAAACCCTCATAGATCTGGCAAATGATGGCCAAAATCTGCAAAATAAAAGTCAATCCTAAATTTTTCCAACGCTCTGAATCCAATGGTGAAGCCCGATCTGATCCAAAACACCTCATGAATGAACTCAAGGCATGATACCCTTGAGGAATCTTGAATGAACCCTACAATGATTTTCTCAAAAATCTGAGAAGGAGCTGCAAATCAAGGCTCTGATACCATATTAGAAACCAAGATCATCAGTAAACTAGAATAACCTTCCACACAAAAGAGAAAACAAAACAAGAGATTTTGCAAGAAGACAAAAAATAAATTCATATCTCGTGAATCCAATAATACATGATAATGATTTATTTTATAAAAAAGAAGATGCCTAAACCTTAATCCTTATCCTTGAGCAACAAGATAGCTCAAAAGATAAAGATAAGAACCTAAAACTTAGGAATTAAATATGCCTTAAGTAAATCCATGCAAAGTGTAATTAAATATTAAATTACACCCAAATAGAAGAATGTAGGTACAAATAGAGGAATGCACATGAAGAGAGAGATACATCAAACAAAATAATATGGGGTTCACATTATGCGCATGTAATAAAAAAAAGGAAAATGCAAAAGAAAATAAATCAAAAGACTAGTAAGTCAAATGCGAGTCAACCTATAGTAGGTCATCCACATCCCAATCTACTTTAGTATATACGAAAGGTGGACAACTAGCCAAAGGGATACTATCAAGTGTCAAAACTAGGACAAGGCTCTCTAACCCCTTGCCCCCACTATGTGTAGGAAAATGATGAGTCTAGCTTTTTGGATAACCTAGTTAAGGGGAGAGCATATGCCTATTAACCATTCAAACACAGAAACCACTTGTTCACATTTTAGAGCCCAAACGAAAAATTTTCTAATCTATGTAAAGATGTTGCTTCACAGTGAAGATGTTGCTTCACAAAAAGACATGGTATTTACTTTTAAACTCCAAATTGAAAAGTATTGTGACTACCCTAGATTGGTAAATTTTTAATCCAAAGGAAACTGTAGTATCCTAGGATTGATTCATTTTAAAACCAACTAAAGAATTTTCTATCCTAGATTGATTCTTTTTAATCCAACTTAAGAAATGGAATTTACTGGCCGTAGATGCGTCGGATCCAGAAAATGAATTACATAGAAGTGCTATGACATTGCTTGAAAGTGCTATAAAAATACTCAAAATTGCTATAGAAATCACCTGAAGTGCTATAGAAATACCCCGAAGCGCTATAGGATTTTAGAAAAGCGCTAAAACATATGTTGGATATTACTATCAACCTATGCTAGATTGTAGGATTGAAGCACTAAAATAGTCCTTCAAAGCGCTATACTTTTCCCCGAAAGTGCTAGAACAAAGTTGCGAAGTGCTATAGTTTTCCTCAGAAGTAATATAGAATCTTCTGATTGCACTAAAATAGATTATGCTAGAATCTTGTATAAATTTTTTTTAGAAAAGCTTGTTAAAAAAATGGGGTACAAGCCCCACGATGGGTGCCAAAATGTAAGTGTGAATAAGTAATAGGTAAAAGAACCACTAAACACTTCTTAATAAGATATTAGATCAAGATTAACATTAATTTAAACTAATGTGAAACATCGAAAAGCC
>VDFB02391725.1:0-45359 GCA_007258455.2 Sequoia sempervirens | reverse complement strand
CTTTCAAGAGATATGCATCCATGTAAACCTTTGGCACAATCATCTTCCCCATATCCAACTTTGATGGATAATTGAAAGGAGCCCCAAGGTTCCTATTTTTGAACTAGTGTTGAAACATCTACTATCCCATGTAAGGTACCTCGGAATCCTTGATAAACCAAGCTTTATCTATCAACCCTTCCTTCACAATAGGACCATGAAACAAGACCCTTCCCTTTCGTTTCTTATTTGTAGACTGGGGTAGCAAGTCAATCACATCCCAAGAAAGGGTTCTGGACTAGGTGGAGGAAGACGCACCTTGTATTTTGGGAGCCATGGGCTTGAGTATACAAAATTTCTAACGAAATAATTTTAACTACTCAACTTCCTAATTGCAGTTTATGACCCGAGACAAGTGCTAATTCTGGACAAATTATAGGGCTATGACTTTTAAAAACAAAGATTAACCCTAATTTGAAACAATGAAAGAAAAATGATGAAGCACACTCATTTTAAAGCACATTAAAGGAAGCCCTAGTTCAGAATGCATAAAATTATGTTTGTTTTACTCACTTCTTTCAACCATGAAAAACCCTAATGCCAGCCAAGATGACCTTTGCAATTCACTTCTCAACTCTTCATATTGCCTTGGATGCATCTTCAAATCTCAAATAAGAAAGAATTGATTGAATACACATTTTTTGAAGGGAATTGAATATGTTTATAGGTCATCTCTTCCATTAATTCCCACTCACACGAAGCAATGGGGCCAGTAAGGAATGTATGTTGATGGCTCAAAATACAACTAATAAGACCAAAAGCTAGATAAACTAGTGAATGTAAAATTAGATCTTTCAAGGATCAAACAAGGATTAATTGAAGATAAGAATAGCTAAGAAAAATCCTTAAACTGTATTGATGGGGAATGTATGACATCTAAATAACCAGCACAAAATGTCTCAAAATTTCAGTAATTTTGAGGGCTCTATCAAATAACTCCCACCTAATTTGGTTATTTGGGAGTTATTACCCCTCTTGGAATTATATGCCAATATTCAACTATATAATTAACACTCCCTCTCCCTCCTATCAAGTCCAGATGAGTTGATATCAACTCAATCACTTCAAGGGAGAGATGAGGCATATTGTATCATTTTGTGTCTGATAATATCATCATTTTTTTATTGCACCATATTCCAGTTTTTTATCTCTTGCTTCTCTTGTGTAGAAGGCTTATCTTAGTTTTTTAGGTGATCTTGGGTGCTTGAGTTCATTAGCAACTCTTACAAGTTTAGTTCTAGTCTAGGCATCTGATTAATATCTCCAATCATATCAAATAACCTCAAAGCTTTCTATTTATAATTCCCATGCTCGAATAATGATGTCGAGTATGAGGCCTTGGTCCATGGTTTGTTTCTCACATAACATATGGGCGTGAGAAGAGTACAAGCATTCAAAGATTTAGAGATAGTTTTAAACTAAGTATGTGGGCAGGAAACTGCGAAAAATGTAAGAATGAAGTCTTATAGACACAAAGTATGGGATCTAATTGAGAGCTTTGAAGATTTTAACATAAAGGTTATCCCATGATCCTAGAATAATAGCGTGAATTAGATGGCTTTGATTGGTTCACAATTTGAACCAATTTTTGACTTGGCGATGAAGTAGAATATAGTGCAAGTCATCCTTCAACTATCAATTCTTGAAAATGATTAGAATTGGTAGGTTTTTGAGGATGATATTCAAATTGCTACCTTTTTACAAAATTAGGAAAAGCATCTAATTGTTCACAAGCTGAAGCAAGAGAAGCTATAGAAGGGAAAGTGATCCAATTAAAAGGTAATAAACTCCCTTGAGGTTTGATTTCTCTTGACAATCTTTTTTGTTGTGACGACACAAAAAAATAGCAAACAAAGATTCACTACTCATGAGAAAGATTATGAAGATCTTGATGTTAGAAATTGTAGAAAGGTAAAACTCGAAAGAGATATTCCACAGAAGGATAAAGAGAGATTAAAAGGGATATGTTATATAGATACGATGGGTTTAGAACTTGGACCTATGATGATCTTAGAGGATACGATTTGGGCATAATCCAACATACTATTGACTTGGTTGAAGGTTCAAATCCTACTTGATAGAAACAAAGATTGGTCAATCAAAAATTTGAAGCATTGATGGCATAAGAGTTCAATAAATTAATTGAATCAAGGATCATATATCCAATCAAACATGCCACCTAGGTGTCAAATCTTGTACTAGTGAGAAAAAATAATTGTGATATTCATCTTTGTGTCGATTTCAGGGATTTGAACAAAGCTTCACTAAAAGATCACTACCCTTTTCCATCCATGGAGAAAATTTTGTAGAATTTTATTGGATCAGAGACATTCTCATTGCTCGATGGTTTTTTAGGTTATAACTAGATCTATGTGAAGGAGGAAGACCAACATAAAACAACATTCAATACCAAGTGGGGAACGTTCGTATACTCAAAAATTCCCTTTGGGATCTCTAATGCTAGTGCGGCCTTTCAATAAGCAATGGATATCACTTTCAAGGGATTGATTAATTCAATTATCTTAATATATTTGGATGACCTAATAGTTTTTTCAAAATAAAAGGATGATCACTTCGATCATCTGAAATTTTTTTTCCAGAAATGCCAATAGTTTGGGATTTCCTTAAATCCCATGAAATGTGATTTGAAATTCTCTAAGGCAAGTTACTCAATTTTTTGGTATCAAAGGAAGGAATAGCTATAGATCTCAAAAGGGTGAAAGCTATAATGTAGCTACCAGTTTTAGTTAACTAGAAGGGGCTACATTATTTTTTACTGAAGATTAATGTTTTCAATCAATTCATTTCAGACTTTGCAAGCATCACAAGACCTATCATGCTGATGTTAAAGAAGAATCTAGTGTTCAAATGGAATCCAAAAGGAAAGAGGGCTTTTGGGTGAGTAAAGGTAGCCATCTGTACATCCTTGGTGCTAGCAAACCCTGACTTCTCTAAATATTTCTTGCTCTATGTCTACAGCGACTAGCACAACATAGCCTCAGTGCTCATGTAGAAGGATAAAGAAAATAGTAGGGAGAATCCAATCAAATTACACTCTAGCACTCTCAAAGGATATGAATCGAGGTACAATTTTATTGAGAAAGTGTCTTTTTCTATTGTTAAAATCCTTAAGAAATTTTGGCACCAAGTATCATCCAATAGAATCGCTATCCTCGTCACTCATCCTAGTGTTTGGAAATATATCACTAAGGTTGAAATAACTAAAAAGAAGTCCAATTGGATTACCAAGATTCTAGAGTAAGACGTAGAAATTTGACCAAACAAGCTAGTTTGAAGAAGTGGTCTTTGTGAATACCTTGTGTAAGAATTAAGCTCCTTGGCAGAGGATGAGACTGATCAAGCCTATAAAAATCAATTCGAGTCCAAAATATCATGGGTGATGGATCAAAAATGATATATGCAAGAGGGGCAGTATCTGACCAACATTCTATGTCACAAAAGATGCTACTATCAACTGCAAGGCACCAGGTATGTAATAATTGAGGGAAATTTGTTTAAAATAAATTATTATGGTGTCATGCTTTGTTGCTTAGATAGGCCACAAGTGGAAAGAGTTTTGAATGAGTTCCATAGTAGTTATGAGAGAGGAAATTTCTCTTATAAAACCACTAATCTAAAGATAATGTAGGGAGGATCTTACTAGGCCTCCATGTTTTTTGAGGTTCACCATATGGTGCAAAAATGTACTCAGTGCCAATATTTTGTTGGCAAGTGGAAGAATTTTTCCATGTCATTGAGCCTAATCGTAATTGAGGAACCTTTTTCTCACTAGGTTATAGATTTTGTTGGAATGATAAATCTTATCTCCATTTCTCACCATAAATGGATATTTATGGCAACTCATTATTTTTGGAGATATGTTTTATAGGGTATGTGCAAGATCATCATGGAAAAAATAGGCCCTTAAGTGGAAAAAAATTCAGAAAAATCAAATTTAGGCATCTTGATGTAAAAATTTGAATAAGTTATTTATATTATTTCAAAAATATGTAAGAATAAAATCTATAGAAAATTTAATGTAGTTTCTAAACCACTAGGTTTATATTTATTAAAAAAATCTATTTTGTCAATATTTGAAATTTCAATTCAGTAGTACTTAAATTTCAAGGAAAAATAAGAAGTAGGTGTATGTCTGACCACCCTAACCACAATAAAATGATAATATTTTTTTATAAGATTTTAGATATAAGTAGAGGACTCATATCTTGATGTGATACATATTTTTTTGTAATTTTTTTCCAAGTAAATAATTAATTATGATTTTTTTATTAAAACTTTTAGAAAAAATAAGAACTCGTATGTCCGACCACCTTAAATTTTTCAAAACTTCATGAAATTCAATTTTTTTTTTAATCCTATAGTATTTCAAGCATAAAATGTGACACAAGTTTTGGATTGAAAAAATTTGATACCATTTGAAAGCTATAGATTCTTTTCAATCAGCCTATCAATCAAGACTTTAGTTGTAAATCAAATAGAGAATGAATAGTAATTATTTATTAAATTCAAAGTAAAGTATAATTTATATTGGTGGAAAGCTGAGAATATGGTTTATAAACCCTTTTCTTTTCATCAATTTTTGCTTAAAAAGATGCTGTCAGCCACATACCCTACATATACCTATCATATCGCTACTTTTTGGCCCATCATGATCTTGCACATACCCAGTAGCTCAAGTATGGAAATTTGTGTGAGTTTTTTACCTAAATTCTATATGAGGTTGTATCGCAAAGCTGGTGCAATATTTTTTGAATTAGCACCTCTAAGGGTAACTATGCCTCTATTGTTAGTAACATTGCAATCAAGTTCTTTTCCTTTTATAATAAAATTGTTCACATGATTATAAACCTCATTGATGTTAGTTATGATATAGTCATACTTAGTAGTAGTATAGTTTAAACCATCTCTATATTTAGGGGAATTTCCTTTATCCTTTTCATGCTTAGGGAAATGGTTTTAAACATCTCACGATTAGAGTTACTAGGAGTGTGTCTATCAACTGCTATCTTGTAATCAATAAGGTCTTGTATCAAATGTTGAAGTTTATTGCAACTATTAGTTTTATGTACCTTCTTTCTATGATAGTCACAAAATTGATCGTCATTCCACCATGGGGGTTTGACTTTTGGATTATATCCTCTCATCTCAAGTAGTGTTATAAGATCATTTTCGAGGAGTTCTTTTAATTCTAATTCAAGCAATTTTCTGAATTGTGTAAAATTTTGTTTAGGGAAGCTTCTTTGTTTTTCTTTTCCTCTTTCTGAAGATGAACCTTTAAGGTTGTAGATAGGTGATAATTTTTTAGTCATTTTCACATCAAAAACTCCATCGTTGACCATATTCTTGTTCTTAACCCAAAAAGGTGTGTTGTTGCTCAAGCTTGATTTTTGATCTTGGTCATTATAAACTTTAACAGTTCCATCATCGATGAGAGTTTTTTCTATTCAAAATCCCATTTATATGGCTTCATAAAAGGAATACAAGCATTTAAGGTGAAGTTAATTTCCAATTTCCTTGTTCAAATTTTTGCAAAGGCGATCAACCAATTGTTTGTTTGGAAGGTTATAAGGTACTCATTTTGTCAAATGTCTCCCTTTGTAAAAATGACACAAAATTTTCTCCTTATTTTTGCTTGGTGTTAAAAAGGTTTGTCATGGTCACTTCAATTTCACAATTGTAACTATAATGTGAGACAAATTTATCAGCCAGTTCTTGAAAAGATTTGATGGTTGGAGGTAATCGTGAAAACCATTCCATAGGTTCTCCTCCCAAAATACAAGGGAATAATCTTATAAGGTATGTCTCATCAACTATGAATTCCAAGATAGAAACATAAAATTCTCTTAACTTATTTGTAGGATCTCCTTTTCCTCTATATTTATCAAGTCTCAGTATGTCCTAGTGACTGGGAAAAGGTGGCATTGGTATGCTCAGATTGAAAGGATAAGGACATATAACTTCAATGGGAAACTTGTGCAATGATGTTTTACTGTTCTTGAGAGTATCCAATTCTTGTCTCAATGCTCTAAGTTCAACCAAAATAGGATTATTTGTAGGTGCAGGTTTTGACATCTTTGAATATCTCTTGTAGCCAGGTTGTAAATAAAATGGTCTATGATCTTTGATTCTATCATCATTGTTTACTATTTTATTCTTAGATTCACTAGATTCATGTTTGTTATTCATCGTGAGTTTATTATGATATGTCAAAATTAGGAGGCATTTTGATTCCTTCATTAGCAAGGGACTGGATGTATTGTTGTGGATTATGTTTGACTAGGTTTGTAAGAAGTTTAGTGAACTGTCTATGATTATGAAGTGCTTCTTCTATATGAGATTGGGTTACTTCTTCATTATCAGTTTCATTTGTTTCACTAGTTGCAACACTAATGGTGATCTTCCCTATCAAATTCATTTCCAAAGGGTTTCCTTCTTCTTGAGACATTCTTATTCTTGTTTTAGGGGTCATAGGTGATTGATTTGATCATTCACCTAAGAATAGAGAATGTATGACACTCTAATATGACTCTAAGATAAGATATGGGAATTTAATGGTATGATATTACAATCCCAATATGATAAAAATCCAAGAAATCAAGGTAACTCTAGGTCTAAAGATAATTTTGATACAAGGATTTACCTATTCTATCATGGATAGACACAAGGACAAGTGATCAAGAGAGGGTATGCTAATGTAGGAGATGATGAGCTCCAAGAAAACTTCCCTACTCAAAGATGATGGCATCTTCCCTAACTCAATCATGATGAGCCTCAAGTGATATAGGTGATTAATAACCAATGTTTGATTCAAGACCTAAGGAGAATAACCTAAGTGTAAGCTAAAAAATTTCTTTGACTAATGATGGATATGCAGGGACAGAGGGCATAAAATAATAGAATAATTATAATATGCACTTGGAATAGGTGGAATGATCTAGATATGCAAGGACTGAAGGATCAAAACTGAAGAACAATACCCCAGGAGATTTAAATGATAAGCTCATTATGGAAATGTAAGTCTGCTTGACTTATCAAAGGGTGTTGATAAATATTTCTCAGAAATTTGTCTCAGTTGTGGTAGTTCTTGAAAATGCATTTTTTGATAGACCTTGAACTACGATGTTTATCTTTGAAAAATAAAAATGTGGATCTTCACTTAGGGATTTTGGTTTTACAAGAGATCACGTTGATATATTTTTTTTTAGCAAGATTATGAGATTCACAAAGTTGAAATGTTATAGATTCCTAGTGTGATGTTTGGTTGAGATTGGAAATGTTTATTTTGAACACATATGCAAAACATGACAAATAGAATGTTTTTAGGAAATTGACACAAAATTAAAGTAAAATTATGAATGGGGGCCTAGATTAGCCCCAAAAATTTTCATTAGTCTTAAAAATTTTGAAAACACTCATAAGTAAGCACAAACCTGGCGAGAAAGATAATGGTGAAACTAGCTCCCCCACCATGGCATGGAAACACCAAATCTCCTACCCTAAAGATCCATTGATCTTATGAACCAAGGGATTTTCTGTCACTACCATGACTAGTATATGTAGGGTGGCTTCAACCTCCTACACCAACAAGCAAAAAAGTTTTTGGCCTCTACAACAAGTGGTTCTCAATCAGTGTTTTAGGATACACTGGTGCTAATACATGTGTTGGTTTACTAAATTAAGAGGCATCCCAGTCATGTCCTTAGAAAGGGATTTGATGCATCTCAAGGATACTAAGAGAGACTTCCATCAATATAGGACATCCACACTAGGAGATTGATGAATTTCATCAAAACCATATTATTTATATAGCATACTGAAAATAAAGTACTGCTTGGGTCATTACCTCTCACACGTTGGGAGGCGGTCCTTCTAAGGAATTAAGAACACATTAAAAAAAGATGGGTCTGTCTTTTGATCATCAAGTTTGTATAAGGTGAGAGCATACACCTTCCACCTTAAAAACACAACAAATAGTGGTTAATTAACCCTCTAGTTAATCTATGTGCAAGCAAGAATTTGAAAAAGATATCTAATCAATGAAAGCCCTACAAAACCACCATTAGTAGTTTGAATTTCCAATCTTGGACATGCAAACCTGCATACTAAAAAATAAAAACTAAATTAATGAAAAATCATAATGCATTTATTAATAAAAAAATATTTTTGAGGTTCCTATCCCAAAAGAATTAACTCAGAGTTGCACAAACCAACACAATTTATGAATGCTCACAACAACTCCATTTTCACTATTAAAACCATGCTTAGAAACATAGAAATATATGTTAGAAATAACAACATCATCTCTGCTCAATTCATATCATTCTCAACATCTACAGTGGAGTCTTTGAATATTCTCACTACCATACAAACTCAACCAGTCCTAAAGAACAATGATAGCCTTTTCTTGTTACAACTAATATAGTTGGAAATAGGATGCCATTTAATTGCAATCCTAAACATTATTTATTTCATGTATCTCCTAAGTCCTTGGAAAGTGTACTCAAACACTAGGATTTGGAAGAGATTAATTTTGAATGAAATAATCATGTTAATTGACATTTGTAATTAATTATAAATGATAGGAGCATGTGAGGCTATCCAAGATAAGCTCCTAAATAATAGGAGCACATGAGGTGCCCACATGGAAGGTGGAACTAACCTGGAGTTAAGTTAACTATTTGGAGAAAAAGATAACACTTTTTTAATGCATATAAATATCCTAGACTTTAGGGATTGATGTTTACATGCATGAATTTCAGTTTAGTTTAGTTCAGTTCAGTATCAATTTAGTATCAGTTTACTTTAGTTCAATTTAGTTTAGTTTAGTTCAGTTCAATTTAGTTCAATTATGGTTCATTTATCCTCAATTCCATGTAGTTAGTTTCAGTTGAATGCTAGTTGACTTTAGTTAACTTGGAATGCATGACTATTGAATTGAGTTGCCTGATAGATAATAGGTGACTAATTTTAGCTAACAAGGGATGATAATTCTTGCATGAATGGTGGACATATATGTTTTAGTTAATAGAGAATTACTTGGACCCACCTTGGGCACCCAAGTTGACTTCTTAGAGTTAACACTTTTGCATGCTAAGATATTTCAGAAGGTTGAGTTAAGTGGGCCCATTCTTGGGCACCTACTTTGAGGATAAGCTTTGAATATATCTTCAGAATAAAGGTTGAGTTATGACTTCAGTTTGGGATGCCCAAATAGATGAAGGAGTTGATTTGACTTTATTCTTCATGATAGAACTCTACTTGCAAGAGATAGGTGTAGGTTTTAGGTGATTAGCTTTGAGCTTTGTAATTATAAACTTGTTGGAGTTTACAAGGCTCATTAATTCCTATTTATATCAAGCAAGTTGAAGAGATTTTGTATTAGTTTTATTATAGGTTGTGAAGAAGATTTGTTGAAGTAAAAAGAAGCATCTCAAGCAAGGATTGGAATTATTGCAATCTTATTTTGAGATTAAATAATACATTGATTCTTGGTGGAGTTTTTTTCCCAAAAGGGTTTCTCCATGATATATGTTGTGCATCTTCTAATATTTTGTCTAATTATTCTATAACCTTCTTTCTTCAGTCTACAAATGATAAAATGAATTAATCAGATAATCACCCACAAAGAATTTGTAATACAGAATACATATTTAGATCAGCAATCATAAAGTTTTACAAAGTATTAAGCTACATAATCACATCAAATTTTAACATTTGGTATTAGAGTTGAGGTTGGGTAGAGTTTGGGACACCTTTCTCTTAAAATTTTGAAGGTTTTTTGGCTATACCGGGAGCTTTTACTATTGTGTTATTGCTGATTTTGGAAAATAATTTTGTTACAATGAATTTTAATTCTCATTTAGATATTGAAATATTCAATGGATCTAATTATGATATTTAGAAACTAAAAATGGAGGATCTCCTTGAAGAGAGAGATCAATGTTTAGCTATTGGTAATGAGACAAAGTCACCTACAATGATGTCAAATGATGATTGGGCTAAGCTTGATAAGAAAGCAAGAGGGACCATAATATTATGTCTTGTTTATGTTGTTCTCTTGAATGTTTTACAAGAAACTACTGCATATAAGTTATGGAAGAGAATAGGCGATATTTATCAAACTACAAGTCTTACTAATAAGTTATATTTTAAAAGATAGTTGTATTCTTTAAAGATGAAAGATGGTGATTTTGTTGCAAATAATTTGAATGCTTTTAATTTGATTCTAAGTCAGTTAGCATCTAAAAATCTAAATCTAGAAGACTAAGATAAATGCATACTGTTACTTTGTTCTTTACTAGAATCTTGGGAAAATCTAACTTTTTCTATTAGTGGTAGTGGTGCAGATTCAAAGATAGATAATATAATTCCTACTCTCCTATTAGAGGAGATGAGGAGGAAGTATAAAACAAAAATTCAAGATGCCTTGTTTGTAAAAGGTAGGCCTAAGAAAAAGGAACCTAAGGGAGACAAGGAAGGGAAGGGTAAGTCAGAAAGAAAAAGTAAGGTAAAGTGTTGGAACTATGGTAAACCAAGACATGTGAAGAAGGATTGTAAGAAAAATAAAAATAATTATTATTCTTCTAGAGAGGAATCCTCAGATGATGGTAATCATGCTTGGATCATTTCATGTAAAAATGTTAGTGATGACTCTTTGATTGATGTTAAAGAGTGATCTTCATGAGGAGGATGGTAGTCATGATGCCATGTGTAGCTTGTACCATAGTTTAGTGGGAGTTTTTGGTAGTGATGTGAATGCATCATTGGTAAGTTTATCTTCATATGATTGTGGATACAATTTTTTCTTGGTTCATAGTAGTTTCTATTATGCCATGGTTTACTCTTGATATGGATTTAGAGTTTGGCATGGTACTTGTTCTCTTGAGACTAGGATGTATATATGTTATGATGCATGTGGTCTCCTATTAGGATATGTTTATATCATGTTTTCATGTTTATGTTTATGATTCATGATTTGAGCTTTGACATAGATCTTGCGTAGTTCTCTTAAGTATTGGGTACATTAAAAATTTGCTTGATTACTTCATGATAGTGCTATGTTGCATTTGGAGTTTGGCATGGATCTGATGGTTATAGGTTCTCCTTGATACTTGGAGAAATAGGTGAGGCTTGAGTTATCTTATGGTAAGAGATATGTGTTGGAATGGTTACTTGTAAGAAAAGATTTTTTCAACAGTAAATACTGATAATCCTACACCTTGGTTGGACATGATTTCAACACTCTTGGCAGTTTCACATGCCTCCAAAGAGGCAGTTTGGATATAGAGAGTTGGGAAAGGTATTCATTTTAATTGCAAGTAAGTTAAACTTGAATGTGATAGTCAGAGTGTTATGTGTTAAGCCAAAAATACTAAGCATGTTGATGTTTAGTATCACTTTGTGCGAGAAATAGTTGAGAGTGGGAAGGTATTAATTGAAAAAGTTGACACTTTAATTAATGCTACAGATTATCTTATGAAACTAGTTCTTATAGATAAGTTCTCTTGGTTTTAATCATTTTCTCAGAGCTTCATGATTATGCATGTTGCATTTGAAATTGGCATGGATTTATTAGTTGGTGTAGGAAGGCCATTAGCCTTGATTCTTGCACTTGATTTATAATAATTATTCCTTGTTTAGAATAATTGCAATATATAATGTCAACTAGGAGAATGCTAGAAATAGGATTCCATTTAATTGCAATTCTAAACATTATTTATTTCATGTATCTCCTAAGTCCTTGGAAAGTGTTCTCAAACACTAGGATTTGAAAGAGATTAATTTTGAATGAAATAATCATGTTAATAGACATTTCTAGTTAATTCTAAATGATAGGAGTGTGTGAGGGAATCCAAGATGAGTTCCTAAATAATAGGAGCACATGGGGCACCCACATGGAAGGTGGAACCCACCTTGAGTTAAGTTAACTATTTGGAGAAAAATATACCACTTCTACAATGCATGTAAAGATCCTAGAATTTAGGGATTGATGTTTGCATGCATGAAGTTTAGTTTAGTTTAGTTTAGTTCAATATAAGTTTAGCTCAATTAAGTTATGTTTTAGTTATCCTCAGTTGCATGTAGTTAGTTTCAGTTAAATTCTAGTTGACTTCATTTAACTTGGAATGCATGACTAATGACTTGAGTTGGATGAGAGATAATAGGTGACTACTTTTAGTTAACAAGGGATGATCATTCTTACATGAATGGTGGAGAGATATGTTTTAGTTAACAGAGAATAACTTGGACCCGCCTTGGGTGCCCAATTTGACTTCTTGGAGTCAACAATTTTGCATGATAAGATATTTTAGAAGGCTAAGTTAAGTGGGACCATTCTTGGGTGCCTACTTTGAGGATAAACTTTGAAGATATCTTCAGAATAAAGGTTGAGTTATGACATCATTTTGGGATGCCCAAATGGATGAATGAATTGATTTGACATTGTTCTTCATGGTAGAACTCTACTTGGAAGAGATAGGCATAGGTTTTTAGTGATAAGCTTTGAGCTTTGTAATTGTAAACTCGTTGTAGTTTACAAGGCTCATCATTGCCTATTTATCTCAAGCAAGTTGAAGAGAGTGTGAATCAATTTTATTGCAGGTTGTGAAGGAGATTTATTGAAGGAAAAAGAATCATGTCAAGAAAGGATTGGAATTATTGTAATCTTATTATGAGATTAAACAATACATTGATTCTTGGTGGAGTTTTTTCCTGAAAGGGTTTCTCCACAATATATGTTGTGTATCTTCTAATATTTTGTCTAATTCTTCTACAACCTCATGTCTTCATTCTAAAAATGATAAAATGAATTAATCAGGTAATCACCCACAAAGAATCTATAACAAAGAATACATATTTAGATCAACAATCATAAATTTTTACATAGTATTAAGCTACATAATCACATCAATTTTCAACAGATATCACATACTTCATCATAGAACCAATAAAATGTAAGTCACATGCTATTAATAGTGAAGGATTATAATGAAAATCATGCCCCAGAATAAACTAATGCTCACACCTTTTACAAATACAGGGTATGTGTCAGATTATGATGGGCCAAAAATTGGTGATATGATGGGTATGTGGCTAACTACTTTTTTTACCCAAAATTGATGAAACAAAAAGGGTTTTTAGAGATTCTCAACTTTCCACCAATATAAATTATGTTTTACTTTTAATTTAATAAATAATTATTATTAATTTTCTATTTAAATTATGACTAAAGTCCTAATTGATAAGTTGATTGAAAAACATTTATAGCTTTCAAATGGAATCACATTTTTTGAATCCAAAACATGTGTCACATTCTATGCTTAATATACTATAGGATTAAAAAGAATGAATTTCACGATGTTTTGACCAAGTTAAGGTGGTCAAATATAAGAGTTTTTTATATTTTTTAAAAGTTGTAATAAAAAATTCATAATTAATTATTAGCTAATAGGCTATTTTGTTTGAAGTTTCCGCCAAGATTTTCGTCAGCCTGTCCATGAATTGGATTTGCTGACACGAAGATGTCCTAGCCGGCGGAAGATTGGTAAGCTTTTTCTCACATACGCGAGAGGAAGTAAATGCAATATTGAAAAGTGGGTGACACTACCAACGAGGCTCTATATGGAGGGTGGGCTATGAACGACTTAAGCCATTGAGGAAGTATTTGCCTCTTTTGAACCTTTTTTTCAAGCTACATTTCAAAGGAGGAAAACAAAGAAGAAATGGGAGCCAAAAAAAATGGGTGTAATGAAATTAGGAGTCATGCAATTTGCAAACAAGGTTTTGATACTATTTCTGTTGGCCCTAATATTTGAAGGAGTCAGAATAATTTCAGCAGACTATGAGTGTTTTAGCTAGGATGACTGTACTTCTGGCTTTGTTTGTTGTATGGATGCACCCTATGAATATAATGGTGGAGGCACTTGTGGAAAATCCCATGCTTGATCATCATATCTCCATTCCAAATAGAAAATACTGCAGATCACAAGCCCACCAAGCTCAGGTAATAGTTATTGTAGTAGTGTTTTAGTTTTTTTCATTTTTATGTTTTCTTTTTAAATTAAAAATTTTAGGATAGAGGGTTTGGGGTTCTCAACGATTATTTTTATGGTTTGATTTGTGATATAACATGTTTTTCAAGGATAGAATCACCCCTAGGACTATTCTGACCATTTGGACTAGACATTGGAAGGGAAAGCACATTGTTTTCCTCAAACAACTTGAATTCAGGCTTCTTCTCATTACAGGTAACTCAAAATCTTCACCATTTTTTATACTATTTTCCTAATTGCTATCATTTTTTCCTCCCATAATGACTAATATTCCTTATGAGAGTAAAATGAAGTAGTAGACATCGTATATAGTTAAGCCCCCATTACTATTATGGGTACTTCAAGAATTGCCAAATATAAACTCCACTTCTAACACATTCCAAAATCCCTACCTGGAGACCTCCTTAGACCCATATCTGCTTAGTATATCTTAGTACCATAGGTAAAAACTTGCAAAAATAACATCACTAGGCTAATAATTATTCATTCTGCTTCCATTCCATATTGTGTTTTTTCAGGTCCTGATTTGGACAACATAAGAGAGTTTGCAGGTGATCTAAAATGGTATCTATCTCAAATCCTTTCTTTCACACTTCATTATGCAATTTTTCTATTATACTTATCATAAATCATCCCTACATATATGCCTTTCATACATATTCCAATCTTCCTTTGATTACGAAGCTCAAGAAATAGAAATAATCTATTTATTAGTTCATGAGGTCAATTGTTAGTGTTAATAATTTTTTTATTTAGCTCCAAATTCATGTGATTTTCTATATAGGTTTATAACCCAATATTTTCTAATGGTCTAAATCATTTATTTGCTTATGGGTCATGAGTGCAACCTCTCTTTCTTTAGTCTTTGTTGTCTATGCATTTGATTTCATAAGAACCTACATTAATTCCTGAGTAAATAATATTTCTTGTAGTTAGTGGGAATTCTAAAATTTAGTCAATTTAGATTAAAATACCTCTGTAAATTTAGGAATAACTAGCCTTCTCCCTGGCTGCTTCTTGGTTGCTTTGTCAATCAATATGCTTACAGTTTTATTGATAAGATCCCAACCCTTACAAATAAGTAGGGTTACTACTTTTTATGTGATACTTTTCCAGTTGGGATACCATTGGATTTACAATATTATTAATTGTGTTCATACAACCTATATCCCTATAGTTTTATTAATAAGGAGGAGGTATTTATCAAGATTCAACCATGTAGTTTTTTGAGTCAAACTCATTGATCCATGTTTCATGAGTAGTGAGTAGTGGTTCACAAGAATTCATCTCTTGAAACTCAAAGCACTCATTGTACCTAAATTTGATGCAAATGCAGAGATGGTAGCTCTCTTTGTCTATGGGAAAATGATCTCTCAAATGTAGCACCCCTGATTTTTTGAATAGACATGTGGTTTCAGAAAACAATATAATAATATCAAACGTATATTGGTACCAATTTTCATCGCTCATCCTTAAACAAGTAACCAAACCAAGATGTTGTCAGTTATTCAGCACAATCTTGTAAAATTTCAGTCATTTGTGTCACGCCAATCCCTTAACTTGCTATTTGGTCTTTAAGTACAAGAGCTAGTATAATGGCACAAAACTGTGAAGAAATATGTGTTGTACAATGTTTAAGCTTTGCAAAGAAGAATGTATTAAGTTTAATATATGAAGATGATCTGATATTTACTATTCACTCTATGTGAAAATAGTTGTGGCAACTATTGCATTTATAGCTTCAGCAGTAGCTTTAATACATTCATCACTAAATAATTTTTTTAGGAAAATTGTCACAAAAATAACCTCAATAGCGAGGAAAAAAATATAAACCACCAAATAAATGTAAAATTCATTTCACAATTTAGAATATCTCCATGTAAAGAAACAAATAAGGATCTAACACTAGGTATTACAATAATATTATATATGAAAACAATCACTTATAAAACCATAGAACCAATGCCTTCATTTACCAGAAAACAACATATCTTTTTTAGAATGAACTATAACACAACAAAAATTGATTTGTCCTTGTAAAAATTAAAAGAAAAAAAACTAAAATCATGGCAAGTGACTTGCCTCAATATTTTACACAAATTGTGTCATGCTGGGCAGAGTTTGCAGGAAAAATATTAAGAAACCCTACCAAAACAAAATGTAAGAAAAATGATTTGAACCAAAATTAGTCTCCATATAGTTTCTGCTTCAATCTATTCACAACAAACAACAAGTAGATGTAAAAATATGGGGGTTTATAGCTACTAGATTCTTGAGCTCGAGACAAGATACTTGCAAACATTTATGATGTATTATGGACTTTTCTTTTCTATTTAGTTTTGTTTGCTCTGAGTTTATCTATGTATGATATATGATGTAATTCATATTATAATGATGTGGCTATTTATCCTTTCTATAATTTCATGCATACTTGATCAAGGTCAGCCAATGTGCCAATGAGCTCGCCATTTTTTGAGGAGTGATATGTAGTGACAATTTTGATTACCAATGTTTACTTCATAGGTTGTGCTTTTTTAGAAATCTCTAGCACACATTTACTACATCTCTCATGGCCTTATGTTCAGTGTCTTCTTTGATAGTTTTTTAATCTATTTGATCTAAAACGTAATGGAGTCATTGAATTTGTGGAGTTTGTTCACTCTCTTAATGTCTTCCATCCATTTGCACCCAAAGAAGACAAGATTGATTGTAAGGAAATGGTTCATCTTCCAAGTTAATTGATATTATAAATAGTCTTTTCTTTTAGTGATGCAAACAATACTCTAAGCATTCGTATGGTAAATCATTATTTCAAAAATAGAGGAGCAACTTTGATATCAAAATTGACTAGGCATTTTTTGTTGGAATTTCTCTTGCAGTTACTTTTATAATTTATGATTTGAAGCAGACAGACTATATTGAACGTGAACAAGTATGTATCTATCCTTTGGTAGAATATCATGTATGAACTTTCAAGATTCAAATTTCATGTTACTAGGTGGTATTTGTTTATCAAGCAAAGAGGAAATGTTATACTTATTTTATTTACAAAAGGTGTGATTTAATAGGTTTACAGTAAAACATTACTAGATGGTATTTGCTTATCAAGTTAGAGGAAATGTTATACTTATTTTATTTAATGTCTGAAGATAAAAAATATTATATAGATAAATTTGTCTTGTTGATATAACCTATAAAATGAAGACTTTTAATCCCCTTCTACTTAGGATTTTTTTAATATTTAAACTGAAAGATACTACTAATATTCAAAATTCTAGCAACTAAAACAAAACAACCATCATAACTAAAAATTTATGGCAAGTATATACTCCTCAAAGAGTAGGACACAGGCTGCCAGGCTTAACTTGATAACAAAGAGACTGCACATAAACTAATATACTAAAAATTTGTAAATTTGTATGACAAATCTTCCTACTTTACTGAGAGCTATAAGTTTGAAATTTCTTTTTATATTCAATTTCTTTCGTTTTGTTTAATAGGATGCTCCTCAAGATTAGCTTATAATGATTGCATTTCTTAGTTTTGGAATTGAAAGGTTTTAGCCATTCTAGGTACTCTAGATATTATATGTATGAATTCTAAAATGTATTAAAGATTTGTAGCTTCCTCTGTCAATGATAATTGAGAAAGAATTTTCTAGGAAAAAAAGTTTGAAGATTTTTATACAATGTTTATGATCACACCATGTGTTAATTATCGTGGAATATAGATCCTTATATAGAAAAGTCTAAAATCCAATGTCTTACATCCCTTGAAATTTTCCATTGTTCAGGTTGGCGACCTTCTCGACAGCGGAGGGGAAGAGCTCAAGGTCATTTACCTACTCAAAAAGCTGAAAAAGTAGACAGAGATATCAGGCGGGGATTCATCATGATGAATGGGAATCACGAGATCATGAACATGGAAGGAGATTACAGGTTTGTAACTTAATCCCTAATCTCCTAGTCTCATTATGTGTGATTGGTTATGAAGTAAAGCATACCTCTGCTAGTATTCGACAATAAAATTATGACTAGCACATAACAATTGATTTCATTCTTTAGAATCTAGGTAATTTTAGGTTGTGATTGAATATCTCCTAATCTTCTTTTTTTTTAAATCAAAAAAATGAGCATTGATGAGAATAAATACAAACCCCGGCTTCTGAGATTTGATGATTGCAAAATGAGCAAATGTTTAAATTACCCACTCTTGAAAACCTTCCCAGATGAACACATTTGTTAATTGTATGCATAATAAATGATTGTGGCTAGACAGCAGAGTCCTTAGTAAAGTTATTAAGACCGGAGTAGAATTAACATGTTAAATTACAGAGAAAACATATACTATTTTTAGATGTCCACACTGACACAGGCACATGCCACATCGTGCTGGTCTAGGATATTGAAGGTCAGATCCATGACAGATCGTGCTATCCAGTATGCAGATAAACTATTAGGAACAAAATTTGTGTATACGTGCTATGGAAATATCATTCATCTAAATAGCATTCTAATAGTGATTTATTGATTAATTGGGAAGCAATTTGGTAGAAAGCTGGAATGTGCAGAGAACATTCACATATTGATTCATAAACAGATCATATATGTTTTTAATGATTGTCAAAAGGTGAAAACCTTAGTCCACAGCACCATCCTTCCAATTTGAAGAAAATGAACCTTCAACAGCCTCCACTTTCTCTAACCTTTTTAATCTCTCTCTCACATGATAGGGGTGGATGGATACAAATCAACACTAATAAGCAAATATAATCTCAGCAATTCATGAATAAACACACACACATAAGACACGAGTTGCTGCTCCAAATATTTTTATTGAATTGCTTGACAAAAATGGTTTACATCTGCCTCTTATATAGAGGACTTTAGATACATTTAGAATAATCTAGAATATAGGCTGACATATTATTTTACCTTGGCCGACATAAAATAAGTTTCTAGAATTTACCTAACCCTAAACTTCTAGAATTTATCCAACCCTAACCGACATAAAAATAACCTCTAGAATTTACCAAATTTTACTTAATTCCTAATCTCTAGTCCAGCTGGAACATCTAGAAACTTCTAATTTTCAGAACTTCAAACTTTCTCTGCATCTCTTTATTAATTTCAAAATAGAGTCTATTATTCTTTTTAACAATATCCAATTGTTCTTTAAACCTCGTTAATTCTTCTTCCAAGAAATTGTTTTCAACCACTAAATTTTCATTCTCTTTTTTAACTCTTTTTCCAATTTTTCCCATTGAAACAAATAAATAATCTTATCTTACTTTTGCAATCTTTTCCTGCCATAGAATTATCTTCCACTTCTCTTAATGATGTTGCATTCTTCTCTTCTGTTGGAAGAAACTATTGAGTGTCCTCACTTCAAACTCTAATGAGTAACCTTTGTCCTCGACGGTCCTCACAATTCTGTTTGCAAAATTCAAGTACTTTCCTTTAGCGATTTACCCTTAAACTTAAAAAATGTTTCTTTCTAACTTTAATTTCTTGTTTCGGTAATCTTCTCATCCAAATCTGCTCAATTTCCTCTGATTTTGTTCTGAACAACTGAATCTGCCATTCCACAAATTTTGCATCGTCATCTGCAATATTTTATGCATCTGCTTCAGGATATCCCTACAAATCTTTAACATTTAAATTGAGAGATTCTTCAACTCCTGGTAGTTCAATCTAGCAAGTGGTGTTCTAAAAAATTTACAGAAACGAATAGTTTTATATCTTTTTCTGTTATTCTGTTTTGGTAAAGTCATTCTTCCTTATGAACTGCATCATGAAATGGCCTACATCAAAAATCTTCATCCCTGTGGATCTGATAGCATCTTCTTTCCATTTTTCATTGTTTTGTGTACTTTGTTCTCTTACATTCTCATGCAACCGTTCCACCCATTAAATAAACTCTGGTATTATCACTGTTTCTTCATTCAACTGTCAGCTTTCATCTGATACACCTGATGTTCAATCAATGGACAATTTGAAATGGTATAAATATTGGTCTCTGATTTATTAAGTTATTGGAGGTATATTTATGATCCTAGGGTCACACATTGTCCTGCTATTTGGGCTTCTTTCCAACCAAGCATCTAAATATTTTTACCCAAAATAGTTGATTACCTCTTTTTATTCCTCATTCTGCAAATGATATGTGGGTTTATATTTAATTTTGTGTCCATCTCCTACTACCAATAATAACTGTGTCTAATTTTCTTGTTTTCTATTTTGTATTGTAATTCCACTAAATTGACAAGAAATTACCACTTCCACTAAATTGACAAGAAATTACCACTAGATTACAAGAAATAGAATCGTTGATGCGATCATTACATTCTTGTTTATCATGCAGCATATCCCATGTAAGAGATTGTTGTACTAATTCAAATTTATTAGCTAGACTCCCTTACTATAAAAATCAACCTTTATCTAATAGTACAAATTTATTGATATACTCTAATTATATTAGAGTTACAATTCACGTTGGATTATTTTTATTCAAAAGCAGTATTTCTCAATATAAATTTATTACATATTTAATGTACTATATTAAGGGTGAAGCCATAATACTGGTTTACAATTCAATTGAGGAAGAAAAGCTCACAAAAAATGACCCAAAAGCATTGAATTTGGCTGCAAAAACAAAACAAAAAAAAGCATTGAAAAGGGGTTCGTACCAACCTCCCTTATCCCTCATCTCTCCCTCCCTCTCCAAGACACAAACAAAACCTAAATTGTGGCATTTTGGAGTTCAGGTTGAGGATGGAAATGAAGGAATCTTAACAAACCCAATTGGAATCAAGTAGTCCTCAAAACGAGTTATCCAACAAATATAATTTTAATATGTTTTGGTTTAATTATGTATTTTTTTTTAGTTTTATTAAACTTAGGTTTTTCATTATAAATGAATGTTTCTATTTTGCACATATAGAAAAATAGTAGATTATCAAAAAAAAAAAGTTGACAAATATAAGTGTACCAGATATTGAAGTCCTTGATCCAACAATTTTTTTTTGAATTTTGATATATACAAAAAAACTTACGCGTTATACACTCGTGCTATGTCTAAATTGTAATTGGTTTGACTTGAAAACTTGATTAAAGAAAAAATATCAATAAAAAACTATCTAACCAAGTGGAAGCACTAGATATTGGAGTTACAAATCTAAATTCGAAAGAATTAGAATTTTATCCTTCATGGAAAAAAAGTTATGCATTATACAATGTAAGTCACTTTTTAAAATTGTTGTTTTCTAAAAAAAAACAGTTTTCATGGGAGATGGAAAAAGATGTGCAATTTGATTCCAAAAATTTTGAAAAAAATATTTTTAGAATCTACAGATAAAATTTGACAAGACTCTAGTTTGCATCGTCTTCAAATTCCTCATAGTTTAGCCGCTCTAGGTGTTTGAATGTGAAGATTTAGTTAAAAATAATAATTTTAGTGTCCAATTTGGCCAAAAAATTTAAACCACTATTGTGCCCGATCACCTTTAAGTATATCATCATTAATTTGCAATTAAGTGGATTACATACACTACAAAACTATTAAAGAAATTTTTTTAGTGCATTCATTATTGTAGGTTTGCTCTTTCTACAAGACATGTTTTCATATATGAATGCCTTTTTATAGTCAAAGGTTGTAGTGAAGTTGATGGGTAGTAGTGAAGCTTGCATTGACTTATCTTGTGTTTGTATTGATAAGGGGGATTAGAAGTCAATTGTAAATATTTCATGTGGTTTTGATTTATTTTGTATTGTGATTGTTGTCTTTTGTGTCTCCTACTTAATTATAGACCCGCTTACTCACGATGTGGCATATCCAATGTTCAATATTTTGTTTACTTATCCTAAATATCTTTCTAAAGGAACATTTACTTTTTCTAAAGTTGACTCAAATGATTTTTCCAACATAGGAGGCAATTGTGAGGCTTGCAAGCAAATAATGACATTCAAAGACATTCTCATACAATAGTATGTCATGCAGCATGTCCACTCAAAACCAGCAACATTATACATCTCAAATATTTTAGAGTATTAGAATTAAACATGGACAAACTGATTTAATGAGAGTTATATTGATTCTAATATCATTTCTAAACATATTTTTCTAGGGAAGGTTTGGAGTTATTTAAGTAATATGTTGCTCTCTATACTTAAAATGAAATTGTCTTTTCAACTATATGCATATAATGACAGTTGTGTCATATTGCTATGATGTTATGTTCACACAACTGACTAATATGATTTGCTTATATAATCTCCTATAGGGTATAATCATGACATTTATGTATTTTCACATTGTTAAAATATAGGGTATTCTTATGTTTAGAATGACTTGGGAAACATTTTTATGCGAGTGTTTTTATTACATGCAAGATATTACAATTGTATACATATGGATTGAGATTATAAATAAAAATTAGGAATTGCATCTAGCAATGTGGATAGCATAGAAAATAAACAAGCTTATGATTTCCTTTAAAATTTAAAATTATTGCTCTTACACTAAACTAATGTGCAACAAAGAAAATCACTCCAATGCTCCTATTTTACAATTGGAGGTGACTGAATAAAGTATTCCTCATTGTCAAAACAATTAAAAAATGAACTGTTCCTTGAAAAATTGGAGTTTTCATTGTGAGATACTTTTAGCAACTGGGTGCTGGAAGATTGTAGCATGATCTCAATTCTTTTGGAGGTACTCTTGTCAAATATAGTATTTTCTATGGTATAGAAGTAGTTATCATAAAACTCTATTAGCCAAGTGGAAATTTCATAGCACATGAGATCATTCTGATGCAACTATCTAAGAAAAATTTCTCAACGAATATCTAGTATTCCCTCTCCATGAAACCTTGCCTAAATGAGATTGTGGAGAACTAACAATATAGTACATTCAAGACTAAGAATAAAATCTCATGAGCTACAAAAAAAATAAGTATAACATCATTTTTTTTATTCTGCAAGCTTTTTTGACCTTAGATGTCAACACTTTTTGTGTACAAATGACTTGATTTGGTCTCAAAATGTTTTTTATTAACAACCTTTCTCTTTCCTTAGGCTCACGATATTGTTTCTGGTTTTATTCTAGGATTGGAAAGTGTTGGTTGATTTGTTATAACTTCCTCTAATTGCCTTGTGCTCTTGATTTTATGTTGGAATAAGTAGTTCTTCAAATATTGTAAGCTTCTTCCTTAGAAGTTTATAATATACTTTCTACAAATCATGGTAGATTTAGTCTTGCATCATTTATACTCCATGCCATTCAACTTCTAGAGTTTCAATTTACCTAATTTCCAGTCTTTTATAGTGGGAAGTGTACCGTTTGGTATTTTATATCGATATTTCTTTTTTCTAACATTCATTGTTTACCCCATATGGATTTGGAAAGTATTTAGAAATTCTCTTAGGAAATGCTTTGCTACTTTGGTATAAACTACTTACACTTAGCAAGTTTCTAGTCTTGCTCTAAGAAGTTCTTGGAAAGATGATATTGCCTCTAATTGTTGTCTGGGTTTCTTTTTTTGGTTTTTTAACTTATTCTAGAGGTTTAAAAGCCATGTTGGTTTGTTCATGGTTCTTTTCTCAAATTTATATCTTTGAATTCTTTACAAATGATATTGTGTGTGATAGTTATTTTTCTGTCTTTTTTTATTTTCCCTTTGCTGTATTTTTTGCTTTCATGAATTACACTACATTTTCCTTGTAAGTTATTACAATCATGTCTACATTTTATCTTCTTCAAATCTAGATATTTTCTTGTTTAAAAACCTTAATGATATAATGTGATTTGATAGATGGACCATGCCTCTATTCTGGGAGATGCAATTGACTATTTGAAGGTGCTTCTGTAAAGGATCAATCACCTTCACAATGAGCTTGAATCTACATCTCAAGGACCTACTTTACCTGAGGCTTCTAGCTTCCATCATTTGACACCTATAGCACATGTTTTACCTTGCCGAGTGAAAGAAGAATTCCCATCTACATTTCCTAGTCCTAATGGACAACTTGCAAGGGTAAGTCATCAATTACTCAAATGAAGCAAGAAACAAGCAAATCAAGTTTCAACTTTGTATACAAGCATAGTAATATTTTTACCAATATCCGTTTGAAAATTTCATCGATTATAAACATTCTAGCTTTAATAATATGAAAAACTACACCTATTCCAAGAAGTTTTCCTAAATTACTTGGTATTTTTTATGAGAAGATCTAATGTATGTTTTGAGGTCTTTATACACTATTTGTTCTTGTTTTTTGTATGTTGGTACAAAAGGTATATTGCGATGGTTGGATTAATGTGCAATGTAGTTAAATAATTGTTTAATAGGTATGTCTAGTTTCAGTTTTAGGAAAAAGCAATGCAAGATCCAGAAATTCAAAATATCCTTACAAATCCCATCACGAGGTAATGTAAAATTATTCATTTGTGCTAAAATGATGAGTTGACTGGGTTGGGTTGGAACTTGATATCTAAACATATTTTGGGAGGTACATATCTTGTTTTTCAGTTATCTTATGTATTAAGCTAAATGTTGTTTTGATATTCAATGTGCACATAAGAGATACTCTTGAATTTCTAAGATCTAAGGTTATTGTTATTGATAAATATATGTATATTTTCACAGATACGTGTAGGTTTCCTAGAGAATCCAGAGGAAACACACAATCATTTGAAGAATCCTCATGTATTGCAGAAGATTCAAAATCTTTTTAGTGTAGGAATTTTGCAACTAAGATGATGTGAGTCATTTGATTGTGCAGGAGTTTATTATATTCAGAATTCAATGAGGACACATGATTTTGCAGTCTGATTTTTTTAGCGTCTCAACCCAAATTGTATGGAACCGAGTTCAGTTGTTTTAGTTATTAGAAGCTTTTGATACTCATCATTATTAATACTGTGGTGGAAAATTTTATCCCCAAATATGTAAGAATGCAAGTGGTTGATTTGATTTGGTTTTGTTGATAATGCATTTCATCATTGTATTCCTTTTTTGCACTCGAAAGACTAATTATGTAACAGTAGATGATCCTGGTGCAATTGGTTAGGATTGCTTATAATTTTAACATTTCAAATTTTCATAATATGATTCTAGTTTGTTCATTAGTTCACTATTGCTAATAAAAGGGTTTTGTTTGGGAATTGATTTGTTTCAAATTTTGTTATATACTAATATGTGATTTTGATTTATAGAGATAATTAGGTTCAACTTTTTTTTTTCTCCTTTAACTTATAACATATGATACAAATAATTTTTTATCCTTCCTCTTAAATTGTTAGTACTCCTAATGACAAAGGAGGGTAAAAGCCAAAGCACTATAAAGGTGGATGCTCCTGATTGTTAGCAAGAATACAATCTATATACACTTCTAACCCTACATGTAGTACATGGACTCCATTACTACCTCCTGCAATTGGGATGCTCTAAGTTTGAATTTTTTACCCCTCATAGTCTCAAAATTATTTTCCTTATGCATGTTAATGACATGTCACTTGGTCTCATTTTTTGGTAGCTGAAAATTCCTACTTTAGGGATTTAGTGTGTTTTCTTTTAATGCCTTCGTCATGCTTTCATTGTTTTTCTCACACATAAAATACAATATTTTTGCATACTTGTAAATATCACTGCATACTAACAACCATGCTTTATCCACTACCAACATGCATAATTCATGCATAATTCATGAATCGCTTCAATTTTTTACACTTTTCCTAGGCCAAAACTATTATGCCAATCTTTGGTAGGAATTTCGCTACCCTACAACTCTTATTTTTTATAAAACCTGTAAATAGATATTTTATGAGTTAAAATCCATACAACTATAAAATTTCTAAGACATACCTTAATCTAAGGGGTCTTTGCAGTGTTTTAGACTGCCAGATTGGTGACACAATGTGGTTCTTGAATGTTGTATATTTATTTCATTTGTAGGCCTTTTGGTGAAAACAAAAGTTGAGGAATGTTAGATGAAGCCTTGAATTATAGTAGGGAAAAATTCAATCTGTAACTAGAGTTCTCTTGTGTGATAGTTTTGATTGCGCGTCCTTCCGCATCCCATGGGGGAGGCTCGGCCCCCCTCCATGATCTTTCATCATTTTTGGGCGTATGAAATTGTTGGTCATGGAACTCTATGTTTTCTCGACTGTAATTGTTGGTTCTGTGGAGTGACCTCGGCCTCATGTCAATGGTGGTTTCTTGGTCTTCCTGCATGTGGGTGTTCTATGAGTGTCTCATTTGATGATGCCAAGGGATACATATTCACTAGATGGATATTTTAATACTTCTTCCATGCCTAATGAGAATGTGGAAATTCAAAAATCCTTCTGAGACACGGTCGTGGGTGAAAGGACACAACTGCCAGTGGGGGCCAAGTTTGACATTGGAAGAGTTGATAGTGTCCAAAATAATGGGGAGTAGGAACAAGGTAAGAACTCCTCGACATTTCTATTGAAAGCTATCCTTGTTCCTAAAAAAACCCTAGATGAGGCCATTGAAAAGGAGGATGGTAGGTTGATTAAAACAACAATTTTCTTTGCGGTCATCAACCCCAGTAGGGTTCCAACTAGAAAATATATAGAAAATTGGTTTAATAATGTCTGGGAAAGGAAATTAGGTTTGCAATACTATTATTGTCAAATGATACAAAAAGGTTTATTTGTTGTTTTTTTCAATAATCAGAAATATCAAATGGAAGTTGTTTCTAAACAATTTTGGAATGTTGGTAATGTGGTTTTTCATGCTTTGACATGGAATTTGGAGGCTTTGGAGGATGAGGTCTTGGCCCTTTCAAGCCCTCAATGGATAACTATTTAGTGGGTGCCACCCCATTTGTGGAAGTTTGTTCTACTCTTGCTTGAGCCCCATGGGACTATTCTAAAAGTTGATGATACCAAGTCTCTGCTTCCTCACTTTGATGTTAGGGTTTTGGTGTCATTATTACCAAGGTTGGATTTACTAGAAGTGTTAGAGATTAAACTAAAATATGGAATTTTCAAATGTGAAATTGAACTATTGGGTGGGTTAAATGCATGTTTTCTCTGTAGACATGAGGGCCATATCCGAAGGAATTTCCCTTTAAAAAGAGAAATAACAATAAGACCACCCTGGGTGGAGGTGGTCGAGATAAAATGCGGCCCTCTGGTTTTGATGGGCAGAATGGGGGAGACAAAAATAATGGGGTGGGTATTGGGAGTAGTTACTCTACCTCGTAGGAGATTGACAAAAATAATGCCCATGTTCATTTTGTAAATAATACTACTACAAAAAATAATTCTCCACGATTGGAGAGTGTTGACACTAATAAATATATTAACAATATCTTGAGAGTGGAAGAAATCTCTTTCGTTCACTTAATTAATTCAAATATAAGTATAATAAAAGGTAGAGAGAATACCTGTAAGGGTGAATTTGAAAGTTTTGACACAAAGCACACTAAAAATTCTGATCAACCCCAAAACATTCCTAAACTAAATGTTCAACAGTTGGATCTTATGAAACTGAGGAAAACAAAAGACACTCAAGACTCTAATCCCAACTAGAATAAGGAAATTTACACCTTTAATTCCAATTTTTTTAAAAAAATCATTTGGTATATTCCTATACAGAGTTTGATGCTCTTGAATTTAGAAATGATTTACCACTTCAATCCTTGGAAGAGGGGAAAGTGACACAAGATGATTTACATATTACAAACCTTAACTCTTATCCAAAATTTACCAATTTGCATCGAGTTGACAATGAATTGGATAAGTCCAACTCTTTCAACACTATTTCTTTTGTTGTGGGAAATCAAAAGGTTGATGAAATTTTTCTTCCTAAATCATGAATGGATCCTATTACCCCCCTGTGTGGAGTGGCTAGTTTAGATGGGTTTGCTTCAGCATCAGGAATGGAATCTGCAAATGAACATGGTTTTATCTCTACTAAGGATACCTCTAAAGGTGAGGATAATCACATGGAGGTTGTTATGGAAAAAACTCGAAGATACACAAAGAAAAATGGTTTTGAGACTGATAAGCCTCCTCAAGATAAAGACCTAAACCAACACCAAAAAGATAAGAGAAAAAATTAAAGTGGAGTTCTTACCCCAATGCCAAGAGGATGGAATCTGAAACCAAATTACCTAAATGTTTTGACAATTTTAAGTGTGACAAAGGTTCTATCCCAAGTGAGCAATTATGATGGAGTTAAACTGCATTTCTTGGAATGTTAGGGGCCTTGAGTCTCTTGTTAGAAAACTTATTTTTAGAATATTTCTAATGCAAAAGAAGAATATTGATATTGTGTTGCTGTAAGAGGTTAAGGCCACTCATTTTTCTTTAGACACCAGTCTTAAGGTCATCTAGAAAGAGGCATCTCAATTTGTGACAAAACATGAGAAGGGGAAAGGGGGTGCAATGATTTTATTGGCTAATAAGTGGGCTCGTTATGTTGATGGATTTGGGATTTCTCCTTGCAATAGGATAGTATGGATTATTATCAAGATAAATGGAATTTGTTTTGGTGTTTTTGTTGTGTATGCTCCTAATGATTACAATGAAAGTATCAAGCTTTGGAATTGGATGGGCTCTTTGTAGGACATTTTGTGGGTTGTTGGTGGTGATTTCAACTTTGTTGAGTGAGAAGAAGATAAATGGAGAGGGTCTAGATTTAAGTGGAAGGGGAATGAAATATTCTATTGGTAGAGGATGAGTTCTAAACTCATGTAAGTGGACCCCATTGAAGGAAAAAAAAAAAGGACTCTAAGTCTATCTAGTTTACATGGTGCAACTCTCAGCAGGGTGGGTGAGGAATTTACTATAGACTTGATAGGTTATATTTCAATAGTTCCTTTTTGTCGGCTTCTTTTGTGAGTCTTGGTTGTAAGGTTGTAGTTTCTCCCTTTTCCCTCTTTGATCACTACTCGATAATATTCAAGCTCTATCTCAATCATAATGCTCCTAAGGCTACCAAAGGCATTGGTATCTTATGTCTTAACACTGCTCTCTTCAAGGACATTGATTCCAAAAATGCTATTTTATGTTTAAAGAAGATTAATAAATGGATATACAAGGATCTCTCACATAAGGAAAAATGGAACATGAATACTAATGGCTGGAAATTTTTATTCCAGGCCATTGGGAAAAAGAAAGCTAAAGACCACGAAAAGGAGGAATCCCTTCTTCAAGACAATCTATTGCATGCATAGGTTGATATACAATAGAACCCTAGAGATGAAGATCTCACAAATAGGGTGAATTTTGCTAAATGCTCACTTATAAAATTTCAAAATGTCAAAGTTAGAGGCCTAAGGGTCAAAGCAAAAATGAATTGGATTGAAAATGGAGATAAAGGCACTAAATTATTTTTTAGGCATATAAAAGAAAAATAGGTTAGAGAGAAAATCGATTGGCTTATTGTCAATGATGCAACTATAAGTAACCCAAAGGAAATAATGACTCAATTCTTTATGTTTTACAAAGGCCTCTTTTCCTCTAATGGTGACTTTGATGCCAATCTTCTGGCAAGGTAACGTATTGCAAAGATTATACCTAAAAAACTTAGTTCTGAGATGGTTGATGAGCTTGGGAAGGATATTACTATGCAAGAAATTAGAAGGGTGATCCTCTCCCTTAAAAATGATAAATCTCTAGGAGTTGATGCCATCCTTGTATAGTTCTATAAGTCCTTTCTGGATTGGGTTAGTGAGGATCTTCTCCTTGTTTACAAGGAGGCTTTTGAGAAGGGAACTCTTGGCAGACAAATCAATAAAGGATTGATGAAGCTAATCCCTAAGGAAGGAGATGAAACTTTGGTTAAAAATTGGAGACCTATAACTTTAGTTAATGTCTCATATAAGATTATTGCTAATATGATGGCTCTTGTTCTCCATTCAATTATCAATTCTACACAGGCTGGATTCATAAAAGGGAGATACACTCTTGAAAACTTGATTACTAGTTGGGAAGCCTTAAATTGGGAAAAAATTACTAGACAAAATGTTGCCATGTTGTTATTGAATTTTGAAAAGGCCTATGACATAATTGAGTTGGGTTTTTTACTATTGATGCTAAAAGTTTTTAGGCTTCCTCACTCATTTTGTCACATGGCCATAATTCTTTTTGTGATACTACTGCACAAGTTGAAGTTAATGGAGTTCCCTATTAGGAAATTGTGCTTGAAAGATCTATAAGGTAGGCATGTCCTCTTGCCCCTGCTCTCTTTGTCATTGCTTCAGATGCTCTTCATTATTTGTAACAAGAAAATTCTTCCATTCTAAGAATCAAAGGTCTTAGACTACTTGATGAAAATGATCTCCTTAACCTTCAGTTTGTTGATGATACTTAAATTCTTTTGTGTTTGGAAGAGGCCAACTTATCAAATTTGTTGGGTAAATTGGATTTTTTTTGTCTTTCTTCAGGACCCAAAGTTTCTCCATCTAAATCCTATCTGTTGGGATGGACTGAGGTGGCTCCTAATTGGATTAGTAAATTTGGTCTCAAATAGGGGTCTCATAAGATTATGAGATATCTTGACATTCCTTTTTTTGTTGATCTAGATATTAAGGAAATGTGGATTTGGGTTCAAGGTAAGATTGAAAGGAAGATTTCCATGTGGAATAGACAGTTTTTATCACTAGTTGGAAGAATTCAAATATGCCAAAAATATTGTCCTCTTATAGTATTTATTTTTCTTCAGTCTGGTTTTTCAATTCTTACCAATTTAATGAAATTCAAAAAAGATAAAGGATTTTCTTTGGTCTAATGGTAAAGATAAAAGGAAACAACACTCAATGAAATGGAAGTGGTGTACACAGTTGAGAAGGCTAAAGGTGGTTTGGGACTAAAGGACCATAAACTGTAGGGTATTGCACTGGCTGCAAAAATGGATCCTTGGTGTTCTTGAAGGTGATGAGCCATGGAAAGTGTTTATTAGAAAAAATATTCTTAGTGCCACTGCTAGACATGCCAAAGAATGGAAATTATTACCTTTCAATGATATTCTTAGTAGGAAGGAATCCATCTCACCTGTTGGCTCCAATTTCTTTAATACTATTTGGAAAGCATGGGAAATAATGAAGACTTAGCTCACAAACTGCCACTTTATCTCAAGGGGAAATGGGACCATTCAGATCAATAGATCTATTTGGTGGAATCTTGAACATAAGGGAAAACCCTTGGCTTTACTTCAGGGATTCTCTACTAAGAGTTGGGCTTGTAAAGGAATTCAATGCTTCAAACATATTTTGAAAGATGGCAGACTCAAAAGTTGGAATGATTTGTGCTAAGAATACAATATATCTCCCACTAATTGGAGAAATTATTTAGTTCTTAGGGAAGCTTGTATTAGGCTATAATTTCTTCTCAAATATAGGGATGATAGAACTCAATACTTGGATTTTGAGTGGAAAAATGGTAATAATATTCAAAACACAAAAGTTAAAGATATGTATTCAATGCTCATAGAGCATATTGATTTGAAAAATCATCTAAATCAATTGTGGAAGCTTAACTAGAACAAAAATTACTGGAATTTAATCTTTCATATTAACTGGTCCAAACACTTGGAAGCTAAAATTGCTTGTTTTAGATGGCTGCTTATTCTTCATAGGATTCCATACAGAACCAATTTCAATGACATTGATATTTGCAATCTCTATAGAACTCCTTAAGTGATTAAACATATTTTATTTGACTGCATTTTTTATAAAGAAATATGGGAAATGTTCTATGGTAATCAAGATATTTGGGATAATAATAGAAAACCACTCCCTGAAAATATTCTTTTTCAAAATTTAAAAATGGGAAAGACTCCTGCTTTATTTTCGTTATGCTTTTCATCCAATATTCTTTAGTCCATCTGGAAGGCTAGAAATGAGGGAAAAAATCAAGAGAAAAAGGAGGGTGCTTACTGAGTCTTAAAAAAGACTCATCTTCCATAATTTTTTCATGCATGTTTATATCATTGTGGAGCTTTCCAAGAATAATTTTTGACATTATCTTGAAAATGGGCAGGTAACTATTGATATTATCGAGGCTCACAATGGACACATGTGGTTGGAGGTCCATCTTGGGGTTGTGGTCTTTAAGAGTTCCCTTCATGTTTTTAGGCAAGATGTTGTTGGTGGTAAGATTAGGAGAGAAGATAATAGATCTCAGTTTGTACAACCATTCTCTAATGAAAAAATGGTAGCTGAAGCTTTATGGGCTCTATGTAATGGAAATGATAATACAAAGAATCATTGATGTTCTGCTTCCAACACCTTCATATCATATCCTTTTATTTTTCATCATTCATATGTATGTTGATAGATGATGCTTAGTATGATATTTTGCTTCAATGTATATCTATACTCTATTGCAGGTTATACTAGACTTTTGATCCTTTGTTGAGGATCCTTGATCATATGTTGTAATGGGATAGTATATGTGGTGATAGTGTACTATTAATACCTAGGATTAGTCATTGTATCTGGGGTATCACTTTTTGCAATTGTACAGGCGCTGGTGACTGATCTACAACTGGGTGTGTTCTTTTGAGTTGTATCTTTTGAAATCTCTATATTTAATATAAAAAAAAGTTGAGTGCTTAGGGTTTATTTGAAAGTAAAACTATTTCTAAGCATTTTCTTGTGTGACGGTTAATGCATCCTAGCATTGTTGTGTGTTGGCACAGCTGGAAGTAAATGCAATAATCAATGTTGTAGTGTGGGAAAGTATATTATTTTTGGTTGCATAATTTGTGGTGGACCCTTATTGGCTAATCATTGCATGCCTACGCATGTGACTGGTAGTTTACTTGAAAAAAAAAAAAAATGCATCAAATCAAGAAATGAGTCCCCTACTTATATCTAAAATCTTATAAAAAATATAATCCTTTTATTATGGTTAGGGTGGTCAGATAGACACCTCCTTATTTTTTCCCTGAAATTTAAGTACTATTGTATTGAAATTTCAAATTTTCACCAAATAGATTTTTTTTAAAAATAAACCTAGAATTTTAGAAACTACATTCAATTTTCTACAGATTCTATTCTTACATATTTTTAAATAGTATAAATAAATTATTCAAATTTCCTAACTTTGATTTTTCTGAATTTTTTTCCACTTAAGGGTCTGGTTTTTCCATGATGATCCTGCACATACCCTACATGAACTCCTTTTTTGAAAGAACTCAATCAATGTTTCAAAAGAATATGATATATTCTCTCTCTTGTTCTCCACGTCTTTTAGCATTGAAAACAACCCAAGATAGCTCGAGCCATGATAGAGAAATAATACTTCTAAATCAATGCTATGTCGTTACCATAAAAAAGCCATCACATCTAATTTTTTCTAACACATACACAGAATGCATTATCTCTTCATAAAAAAAAACTGATGCTACAAAAATACACCTATCTACATTAACACCTTAGTGAGAAAGAGTCAATGGGATGCCTAAGTAGACTTAAATCCTATGTGTATGTCGTATGAACATAATGTAATATATACATTAACACCACCCTTAAGCATAGCTTAGGTGGGTAGGAAAGAAATGGATCTCGACCACTAGTCTAGTGAGGTACCCAAGTACAATAAAAAATAAATGGGTCCTAAACATGAAGCTTGATAAGGTACCCATGTAAAACAATCTCTCAAAAAATAGAGTAAGATAGAAAACTTCGTGGGAAAAAATGGTCCTCCAAAAAGAGAGAAGAGATGTGAAGAAGAATATAAATCCCCCCAAGGATGATGGTGTTGTTGAATTAGATTGCATGCAAAGAAGATCTCATAGATGAATGAACTTCCTCTCAAAAAAGGGTTTGGTGAAGATGTCAACAACCTGCTATGAAAACTTGAAAAAGACTAAGTTGATGATTTGTCAATCAATCAAATCTCAAATATAATGCATATGAATCTCTATGTGTTTGGTTCATTGGTGCTGAACTAGATTCCTACATATCCAAATGGTGGTCTAGTTTTCACAATGGATGATTAAACGTTACGTGAAAGGAATAGAAAAATAAAAAAGAATTCCTCAAGAAGCTATATAGCCTTAGTTGACCATTGAGCTAATAGCCCCCTTAAAGTTTGGATTTGTGGATGATATAGCAATAACATTCTACTTCTTGTTAGACCAACTAATAAGACCTGAACCAACTAAAAAAATATAACTTGAAGTAGACTTATGATGCTTAATATCACCAACCCAATTTGAATCTATAAAACCAACCAAATCAACTGATGAACCAAATCTATGGTGAATCCCAAACCTAATAGTACCATGAAGATAATGAAGGATCCTCCTAGCTACTTTCTAATGAAACTCACGAGGTTCCTTCATAAATCTCATAACCATGCCTATTGTATATGTAATGACTGGCCTAATATGAGTCAAGTATAGAGGACTACCAATAAGTTTTCGATACAATGTGGCCTCAACAAATGTTGTAGTATAGGAAGTATCAAGCTTGAATATAGATAGAAAGGGAGTCAAAGATATTTTCTAGTAGTCATGTAAAACTGTGCAAGAACATGAATATACTTAGGTTGTGCAAGAGTGATCCCTAAAGTGGATCATGAAATCTCAATGCCAAGGAAGTAGTATGATAATCCCAAGTATATCATGTCAAATCTATCTTGAAGTGATTCCTTCACTACTACATTGGAAGATGAAGTACTCATAATCAAAATATCATCAAAAAAATAGAACTAATATCAAAAGTGAATCATCCTGCTACAATAGATACACCTTAGGATCAAAATAACATCTAGTAAAACCTAAATATAGGAGGTAGGAATCCATCTTGGCACACCAAGCCCTAGGAGATTGTTTGAGGTCATAAAGATATTTCCCAAGTCTAAAAACTATGGATCCTAAAGAAACCTTGGTGGTTGTTACATGTAGATTTCCTTCTCAAGGTCTTTGTGAAGAATTGTACTCTTCATATCCATTTGATGTAGATACCATCCATATGTTGTGACTATAAATAGTGTGAGTCGAATTGAAGTCGTCTTAGAAATTGGTGAAAAGGTTTTTGTATTATCAATTCCTACAACTTTTAAAAAATATTTGGCAACCAACCATTCTTTTTATTTATCAAATTTAGTTTGATATATCCATCTACATCAAACTATCTTCCTTCCCTTAGGAAGTGGATTCAAATACCAAAAGTGCTTTCTAGTCAAGGAATCATATTCCTCATTCATGGAAATATCCCACTCAGGTATGTGTGACACCTCTCTAAATATCTGTGGATAAAAAATTAAAGCAAAGAAATCATCATGGCCTTTGAGGTTCAAAATCATAAATCGTGGCATCTAGGGTTTCACATTGAATTTGAGGTTTCAAATCAGAAATCATGGCATCTCCAATTAAGAATCGCATCTGCTAGTTTAAAAATTGCCTCACTAATTATTAAACACACCTTTATGAAGTGAACATGGGTTTGGAAAATATGATGAAATGAATCTACAAATTAAAACACTTAGACTGCCCCTAAGTTGAACATTCCTACTTGAAGCTACCAAAAAAGGGAAAGGGTTATAGTTATAAGGGGTTTCAATGATATGTAAGTTCTCTAAGCATTGAGGGTTTTAAAATTCCAGCTATCAGAAGATCTATGCTTGGGTAAAAAATTATTTTCTATTGATTGACATAGAGATTAATGTAAATAAAAATAAAATGAAATGCTTCAACTTGTAACCTTCTAATATCCACATCTAGCTTTGTTACCATGAAGGAACCCACAATAATCAAAGATTAAAAGAAAGCATAATGAATACAAGATTGCAAAAAATTGACCAGTGAATTAGATCAACAATGCATACATAAATAGGACTGTACGAGACACCCAACCACCATGAAATGAGGACAAGATTCAGGCTCAATCATAGAATGGTGGAAATTTTCCTACCAAAAACATAGGAAGAAGTGTTGAAAGTGAGTTGACACCTCTAAAGACACATCTACAATGAGACCTTCGTAAGAACGAGTCAATAGGACACCTAAGTAAGCTTAAAGCTTAAGTGTATGCACATAATGCAATATACACACTAACATGTCCTAGCACTCATAAATAGAGGAGAGACTAAAAAAAAAATAGTACTAAGAAACTCATTTATTACATAAAATTTATAGGAAAATATATACTAGTGTTAGAGTTATTATAGCTAAGTGTTAGCTAAAGAATTTATTGTGGACAAGTGAAAGATCAAAGTGAATGGTATGAATGGTGTGGGTTGGTAGAGGTCAATGCTTGGTTGGCTACTAACAATGTTGAGTAGCTTGACTATGTCATATAACTAATTGACTCCAACAAAGATAAATGGTTAAATTTACGATCATAACAAAATATAGAAAGTAGTAAATATTGCAATAATAACTACCATAGATCATCCTAAGGGTCAATGTCTCATCCACTATGATGGGAATGAAACATTACATGGGTCACAATCCATATACAAGGAATTTATCTCTCTTTGAACACAAAAATAGGCCCAAACCCTAATATTTTTGTGTTTTAAGATCCCCTTACTACAATATTTTGAGTTGGTTAGGATACATATATATATATATATATATATATATATAAAACATAGTGACTACTAGAATTGGACCAAATACAAGAATCACCTCCTCTTTATGTAGATCCTAGCAATCATAGACAACCCATTGTCACAATTCCAAAAACCATGCTTCCAAATAAAGAATAGCTTTGTAAACTTATACAAGGGATATCTATGAAAATTACAAGAGAGAACAAAGTGTTATGGGTCATAAAACTATCAAGAAAAGAGAGTTGACATATAGTACTTTTGCCTCCCCATTTCACTAATTACCTACAAGCAAACTCACTAGGTTCCATGAAATTTTTATATAAAATTAAAATGGGTTAAGGAAACAACTATCCATCATAATAGGTTATGGTTATGGTTGCTAGAAACCCATAGAAAAAGATGAACATCAAATTTCATTAGGAAAACCTTAAGAGGAGTCTCTTTTGATGGAAATTTTTGAAGATTAGGCATGCTATCACCCCTCCAAAATTATCTTGAGGTTTTCCTTATCTTCTTACGAGAAAGAAGATTGTGTATCTTCTCCATTTTGCGCTAAAAGTGCTCATTTTTTTCCACATAAGAAGATGAGTCATTCACATGTAAAAAATACCAATGTAGATGTAAATGGTAGTTTGTTTGAAAGTAGGTTTTCTTGTCTAATTAAGTTTTTTGAGTTTAGTTCAATTGTATCAGTGTGAACTTTTATCAAGGTCCCTAGTAAAAAAGTGGTGTTAAGAAAATTATATTGGGTCTATCCATATAATAAATTAATAATGAATAATAGTTTTTGATAAAGGAAAAAATAGGTTTTACAGGGACCCGAAAGCACATAGTTTACAAGCTAGAAAAATATATGCTATCAGAGTACACAAAAAAAGGAAAGCAACAACACAAAAAAAGTAGAAAAGGACATTAACTACCAACCAAGGATCAACAAAAATCCAGCAAGAATCCAATACCAAACACAACCAAAGCTAAGCTAAGGAATTTAAAGTTTCAACAACCTCAACTTCAAGGTTACACATCTCCTGGGTCACCTTTTTCAGATCCTAGATCTCCTGAGGCAAAGACTTTTCTTTTCTCTTCAGGTTTTCTCTAGTCCTCTTCGAAGGGCAATCCTCTTTCTTACTTTTATCCTTGTTAGCTTCCAAATCCACAAACAGTGAATCCTAATAGATTTTTTCTAGCTTCTCCACCACCATGCTCAAGATACTAGCATTCTATTTCACAACTTTGTGGCTATGCTCCATTATGGTTTCAATAGTTTCCTTGATTTTTCCAATTTCCCCTTCTAGATGCTTAGCCTTTTTCTCATTATCATTCTTCATCTTGTCCATTATCTCAACATTTCTCTGAAGGAATTTAGCTATCGACCTCTTCTCTTCCACAGTCCACAAAACCTTGATAGTATTTTGGGTAACCCCTTTAGCTTCCATCTCATCCAACTTGCTAATGATAGCCTTGTTTTTCAAGCCGAGGTCCTTTACCTTATTGAAAACCCATGTCATAATCTTTAAGTAGTCAACAACCCCATTTCTGGTAATTTCCAGTATGTCATGAGGATATTCTCAGTCTGGCTTGAAGTAGTGGTCTTCAAAATTGAGATCTCTAGGGAATCTGGGTTTGTTCTCTTTGTTAGTGGTAGGGTAAGAGGTATAAGATTCCTCAAAGGCTTTTGGGGCATCCGAATTATCCTCTAGAGAATCCTCACAATAAGAAACCAAATTTTTCGTGGGGGGATCCTTCTTCTTGATTTTTTCCTCCTAAGAAGTGCCAATGGTGGTTTTCATAGAGGAATATTTCTTGTTCAAGGGTTTTCTCTGAGGGGTTTCCTTCTTTATCTTTTTAGGGGAGGGTGAGTCTTCCTCTTCCCATTGAGAGTCCTCATCATCTTTTTCCTCTGACGAGCTTATCTCAGTATCATATCCCTCCAAGGTTGAAGCCATTATGGGGTTAGACAAGGCAGGCATATTTTTATAATGCTCATGAATAAGCCGAATAAGATCTGTGTGTAGGACTAGATTCTTCCTAGAGCTTTTTTTGTGCTCTTCAATACTATTATTCAAGGAGAAAAATAGGTAGTGAGGAAAGGAGATCCTTACCTTGTGTCAAAAATGATTGAGGAGGGAAAAATTGTAGCATGTCATCTAGTGTAATGTATTCCTTAAGAATTCTGAGAACCTCTTTCCAAACCTTCTTGACATTCATAAAATCAAAATAACTGTTAGAAGTTTTGATCTATGACAAATGATTTAAATGAGTTTAATACGATTACTAGTCAGTTAGCTTCTGTAAAAGTGAATTTTGATGAAGAGGTGAAGGATCTCTTGGTTTTATGTTCTTTGCCAGAAAGATGCAAATTGCTTGGTAATGGCTATAGGTAACTTTGTCTCTAGTTCAAATATTATCATTGAAATTTGATGATGTTGTTGGTGTTATGCTTAGCGAGGAAATACAATGGAAAAGCATAGGTGAGATTTCAACATTGGGTAATGCTTTGACTGTAGAGAATAGGGGAAGGACAAAGGAGAGAGGAAAAATCTCAACAAATTGTGGAAATTCACAAGGGAAGTCGAAGAAAGGCATATCTAAATCCAGAGGAAAAATGGATTGCTAGCACTGTGGAAAGCCAAAACACTTGAAGAAGGATTCTTGGTCTTGAAAAGGAAAACAAGGAGACAAACAACATGATGACAATAAGGAAGATAATGTTGCAAGTAATAAATTGCAGGATGATTTAATTCTATGTTTAGATAATGTTAATGATTCTTGGGTAATAGATTTAGGGGCTTCATTTCATGCCACATCCCATAGGAAATATTTTGTAGATTATGTTCAATGTGATTTTGGACAGGTATATTTGGGTGATGATGATCCCTGTAAGATTGTTGGAAAAGGAAATATAAAAATCAAGTTATAGAATGGAAATGAATGGTTGCTATAGGAGGTAAGGTATGTTCCAAATTTGATAAGTAATTTAATTTTGCAAGACAACTAGGTAGTGAAGGCTATAGAGTTACCTTCTAAAAAGTTTGAAGGTCGCTTAAAGGTGAATTAGTAATAGCTAAAGGTGAAAGGTAGGAAAAATTATACTTGTGGTAATTAACAATACTTATTTTATCTTAACTACTCCAAAAATAGTTGCTACTGAGATAGATATAGCACTTGCTACTAGGATAGAAACAAAATTGTGGCACCATAGACTTGGGCACGTGAATGAGAAAGGGATGAAGATCCTTTAGTCCAGAAATTTTCTATCAGGTGTGAAGAAGATTGACTTGGAGTTCTATGAAAATTGTGTTTATGGAAAATAGAAAAGAGTTTGATTTCTAAAATTTAGGAAAGAGAAGAAGAGTGAGAAATTAGATCTTGTGCATTCAAATGTATGGGGACCAACTTAGGTATCTTCTCTTGACATAGCTCTCACTATTATGTTACTTTTCTTGATGATGCAACTAGGAAAACACAGGTGTATTTTGTAATTTATAAAAATTAAAAGTATTTGAAACATTTAAAAAGTGGAAATATTTGGTTGAGAATGAGATAGGAAAAAAGTTGAAGCGTCTCAGATCTAATAATGGAAGCGAGTATTGCAGCAAAGAATTTGAAAACTATTGTTCATTCAATGGAATAAATAGGCAGAAAATGGTTCTTAGAACCCCACAAGAAAATGGTTTGTCTGAGAGGATGAATTGGACCATTATGGAGCATGCAAGGATCATGAGATTGTGTGATGGACTACCATTACAATTTTGGGTACATGTTGTACATACTGCTATTTGTTTAATAAACAAGGGACCTCTGAATCCTTTGGATGGTGGCATTTTAGAGGAGGAATGGATGGGTAAAAATGTAAACTATTGATTTCTAAAAACTTTTTTTTGTGAAGCTTTTTTCCATGTTGATATTGAAAATATAACCAAGCTTCAATCTAAGTCAAAAAAATGTACCTTCATTGGATATGGAGTAGATGAAATTGGTTATCAGTTATGGGATTATGAAAATCATATAATCATTGGGAGCATAGATGTTATATTAAATGACAAGGTCATGTATAAGGATCAACTACAGGAAAAGAAGCATGAGCAGGCCAAGAAAAAGAATATGTGGTGTTGGATGAGATTCCATAAAATAAAATGTTGGTGGTACCTGATGCTTAACAACAAAAAGTTATCCCACGGACTCCTACAAGTGTTAGAAATTCTACAAGGATAACTGGACCTCCAAAAATATTTTCTCCATCATTATTGTTGTTACCAAGATTACACCTGTGATGTTAAGCTGAGAGCTCAATAATTTGATGAAACACGTGATGATTTCCATCCCTGTGGGTTTCCTAAAATGGAAATCAACCTCCAGAGAAAGCTCGTTCTCCTATTATGCCTCCTAAAAACTAACTTTGATGGGAAAAAGGTTAGAAGGATTGCATTGAATTAAAAAGTATCTTAGGAGGAGGTGATGCACCAAAGCTAACTAAGATCTACAACTTAAATTACTCACGAAACCTTTCAACGAATAGATTTGAATTTTTCACAACCTAACTAAACATGTGATGCATAAATATTATTTTAGAAATGGGTGAATCTAATGCTTGCTTGAAGGAAAACAACTAGTTTTCACAACTACAAGATATCAAAATCAACTAACTCAATCCAAGAGTTGCAATGATCATATATCTCCTTACACTAAATGCTAATTGAATGAGACAAAATAAAGGATTTCATAGATAAATCACAAAAAATTTATCAAATCATTCATTCATCACATAATACAAGAAGTGCTAGGAACAAAAATGCTACTACTTTTATTGGAAAAATAAAGCAATATTGTTGTTGTAAACTCAGAAAATGAGAAACAGGTCTGCCAATAAGCATGAGAAAGAAAAAAATGGCTTTCAATACATGCCAAAAGGAAGAAAGAACTAACTGAGAAAAGAAGGAAGAAATAAGACTTATAGAAAGAGGTCTTCAGAGAACTAAAGAAAAATTCATTGTACCTCTTTGAAGTGATCTCAAACTGATTGTTTCCACCTTGTTTCTACTTCAAATTTACATGATGAATGGCTTGGGATAAAATTTTCTTGAAAACCATTCAAAATAGGGTTGAGATTTGATACAAACTAAAGTTTGATTATTGAAACAAAATCTCAACTGTATTCCAACCCATGAAGGGATTCTAACTGCATCTTAAACTAATGCAAACTCTCTCAAACCTCCTTCTTTTTAGGCCTTGATTTGATTGCATTATTCCCTAACTAATTGATTTAATCTCAACTTCATGGTTTTTTTGTTTGCATTCATCTATAGGGCTATTACAGATTGGTGAAGTTTTCTCAAAAATTGCAAATTGGGTTCTCATGAAATTTAGTGGGTTTCTTCACTTCACTCTTTTCTAATTACTATCCAAAAATCAAGAAAAACCAAGTTCAGAGCTTTCAAGATATGACTGAAACACAACAATGGTTGCACCCTTTTACATGATGATCTCCATGTTCCTCTCAAACTAAAAAAAGTTTGTTGATCTCTCTGTTTTATCCCTCTTATTGAGCATTGATGCCTTAGATCATGTATGAACCAACTTATACAACCTTATTTAAAATAAAGAAATATCATATTTATGCCATGGGGGAGAGATAAATTATAGAGAAGTATATCTTACTTAGGGTTTTATTTTGCAAAAATGAAGCTCCAACTTGAGTTAAACCATGGTACTCTTTCTTTGAATGCCTTTTTCAATGTGAACTTTACATGTATGAAAGCATGAACTTGAGAAATACCCTCTATTTTCCTACCATTTAAAATAAAGATATATTTTACTTTATCAAACAATAAAATACAACCTTGGTGTAAAATGAAAAATCCTTATTTAATTCATTTGTAAAATAAATCTTAATTTAAGGCATTAAATACTCAAGAGGCTCCTATTAGGTCTTGACCCTTTTAAATAAATAATAACTTTCATAAAAGCTATGGATTATAATTTTGCCAATAGCCTGTGGTTAGACATTTTAATAACAATATTGGATAAAATGTGAAAATTTTGGCAACATTATAGCAACCTATCAAGGGTATTTTCCTACTAAACAATGAATAACTAGTTTCCTTGCCTATCCATTAGGTATAGGAGTCAATATCTGGGCTTGGGAAACTCAAATTCATACCTTGACTCAGTTGTTAGAAACATTGAACAACATCAAATACCTACTAAACTAAAAAGAAAACTAAAAGATTTGCATCAACACTTAGAGGAAGGGAAAGATTAAATGGAAACCTACTCTACCCTATCCTAACCAAGAATGAAATTTTCTCCAACAAATCCATTCACTGGTTTTGAAAAATAACACGATCCTTTTCTTCCCAACTTAGGATGTATTACATGTTAATGAACAAATGAAATGAGATTAAGCATGACTGGAAATATGTAACGCCCAGCCAGGGAACCCAAAGTAGAATGCAAAAAGTAACAAATTAACCAATTTTTTTTTTTTTTAAAAGAATTCAATAACAACATAAGTACAAAGTGAACAACTACACATATGTCCTTAGGATTCCATGAAAACACTACATTAAAATTCTAATGAAAGAATATCACATCCTTAAACCAAAGATATAATACATAATGATAGATCTATGACAATGTATGATCCAATTACATATTTGTAATGAAGTTTAATTACATGTTCAAGATACATCAAGTGAGGTTGTGACAAATCTTGAATGTTCATCAATTTCATGTGTAATACAATAAAGTCTCAAATAACTATCAAGATAGTATACAATATGAATGAAGATCATGTACAACTATCAATCTCATTCACGAGCACGCTCAGTGTCCAAATCCATGAACAAAGTGAATCTAGGAACCTATCAAGAACAATCTCATCTTGAGCTACATAACGTATAAGGGGACCCAATTGAGGATAGAGCACATTCCTCCCAACAACGTGGTACCCTAAGGTCCATTCTCCTGAGCTAGGAGATAATATCAGGTCCACAAGTTAACCAAACATACAAGAGAATATAACATAACATGACATGGTTGAAAATCTCATAACGACATGATAGTATCTAAATCAAATGATCACTAACAATCTCCCAAAGGAAACAAAAAAATCAAAGGTGACTCTACACAAGAGTGCACAAAACATGTATAAGGATAAGAGTGTCATCACATAGTTGTTCTAGGTTACCCTGGTGAATCTTCCTAGATTACTGACCCTCATACTGAGTTACCCTTACAATCTCTACCAATTCCCATCCCCTAAACAAAATCATGTGGAACCAAAACACTTTTTGAGAAGACAAAGTGAATGACTATGCCATTAGAGGCCATCTAAACCTACCCTTAATCTATATAAGCACTAAGGCACTAGGTGAGGCAATCCAATTATCTGAATTAATTAATGAACACCACTTAATCCCAAGTATATTTCTTAAGGTTTTCACTTAATTATAAACTTCCGATAGGTTACCTTGGCTACCATTTTGAGTTTTGTTCCCTATCGAAAGCCACTCTTCCTAATAACATGACTCCATAAAAATTACAAAGGATAGCCCTCATGCACATTATAGAAAACCAAGAATGTTCACATTTCAATCATGACATAAACCATATAGCCTCCATAATACCTCGCAGGTAACAACATATTGTGCAAGGCTAAGTCCCCTATTAAATCATTGTAATAGAACAAAGAAGTACAAGCAATAAAATCTTTACAGAACAAGTTTTGTTCCTAGCCTCTAGAAGACTAAAAAACTCCATAATACAAATCAATTATACTTTTACTTGATAATTTTTAATAATCAATTCCACAAAGGTTTTTCTTTAACACTAATCAGTACTAAAAGAATAGTTCAAGTGTAACTTCGTTAATTCACAATTCAAATGCCATATTCATTTAAAAGAAAACCTTTAATATTATATAGTTATTCAAAAGAAACAACGTTGCCATTTTTATGAATAAAGTAAAACATAATATAAATGGAAACATTTGAATTCCATATAAACATTTATGTTCCTATAAATGTTTATTTGTTCTTAAAGAATTTAAGTCTAATTTAATATTATTTTAAAATTAAATATACTTAAATTACTCCAAATTAAGTTTAAGAATACAACAATATGAATAAATTCTTTTATGGAAATTAAAGAAAACATCTTGAAATCAATGTTTTCTATTATATATATATATATATATATATATATATATAACATTAATTTATAAAATTAAAACTTAATCTTATTTTATTTTATTATTAAAATAAACAAACCAATAGTTTGCTATTGTGCATGCAAAGTTGGGAAAATAGGTTCAAGACTAATGTTTACAACTGCACACATCCAGAAAAAAGATAAACATAAATTGATAACAACATCAAGAAGTATGACTCAAAAAGTTATCAAGAATACATGGCGCTGAGCTAAAAAGGAAATTAAAGTTTACAATAAGCAATATTACAGACCATTAATACTATTGATGTACAAGAGCAATATAAGATTAACTTACAACAATAAAAGAATGACTAAAAAGAAGAATTCAGCGCCAAACGTACCAAGAATCACTTTCAAGGCATGGAAATGAGGAATGTGGGAACGTAATGGTTCAGCATAGATTACGCAAGGGAAATGAATGATATAATAGTATGAATACAGGTCGAACCATTTCTATCATTTTCAAACAAATACATAATTGCAACTTAAAGCAAG
>VDFB02391724.1:0-25987 GCA_007258455.2 Sequoia sempervirens | reverse complement strand
TTCAACTACCAAAGAGCAATATTATTTCTTTCATTACACATTTGATTCAAAGAAAGGCACCTAGAAAAATACATTTTATTGGTACATATTAAATTTGAAACTTATACATACCTAATGCATAATGTTGTACATTTTCACACATATGTGCATGAGCTAAATGATGGGGTTAGAAAGGAACCAATAGAAATATAAGAAAAATATTGGAACATAGACAAGACATGTGAATTATTTGGAAAAATGTCAAGTAATTTTTTCCTCATAGAATGAAGTGCAACTAGAAATGTTGTATTGTTACCTTCATAGAAATGTTTGCATGTTTAAATGTTTTATGAATGGTATACTTTTCTTTACTCACCACTTTTTGCAAAATTTCTAGATATAGATTTTTCTAACAAAAAATTGATTCTCAACATTATTAACTACATATTAGATATACTATTGTAAATTGTATTGAACAATATAATCTTAATAAATAATTTTCTACAATTCTTAGTATATAACACCATAAATAAGTGAAACGTGGTGAAAAAGGGTGATTAATAATATCACTCTTCACACACATTCATTCAATAATGTCTTAGGAGTCCTAATTGGATTTACTATCAACCTCACAAGGTGAGTCAATTCACAATAAGGAAGACCTAGAAGGGGGCTTTTTCAGCTTTAAGGGGTTCACCACCAAGAAAAAGATTGGAAAAGAAAAATAAGTATTCAACTCACAAAACCTAATAACACAAGCTAAATGAAGGATGCAAATGATGAAATTATGCAATAGGGAGTTAGGATGTATGTACCTAGGAAGTCTGGAGATGTTGTGAGGATTCCAAAAATGCAAAGAAGCTGCCAAAATGTGCTATAGGGGACTAAGACTCCCTTACTATTGTCTTAGTCCCGCTGTTGTTTTTCATGGAAGATGTAGAATCTTCAAATGTCGAAACCAAATTTGGAAGAATTTGTGAAAAATGCCCTCAGGAGGACTAAGATGCCTTTACTATTGTCTAAGTCCCAATCTTAATTTTTGAATTTTCTAGGTGTGGTCCTGAGGCTTGATGTCTGCTCTTCCTTCTTCTCTAATCTCAGGTTTTGAAACCTTTAGATTTGTCTTGTAGGTGAGTTTCTGTGAAGATGACAACTTTGCAACTTTGCACTTCAAATTATTTTCAAGTCTTCAACCTAGATTTGCAATCACAAACATGCAAGAGGGGAAAAACTTGTTGATTGTTAGTGAATGGGGGTTTTCCTTGGTCAAACCCCTTGTTTGTAATTAAACCTTGAAATGAAATAGAATAATGAAGGAAATGGCTGTAATTATGGTTGTTTGTTGATTCAATACCTCTAGTAATGTGGATTATGTAGAGAGACTTTGATAAGGGGGAGAGTGATTCTAATAAATATGATACCCTTCCAATGCAATCAATATCAAAACATGATTCACTTATAAATCCTCCTTTTATTATCATGATCATCCAAATCATTTGTCCTTTCAAATGAAATCATGTTATTGTTTGAAGTTAATAATCAAGAAAAAATTAATATTTTGATTCTCACATGATTGTCTTTTGTTTTATAGGAAAACGAAGGAAAATGGTGAAGGTTGAAATTGGAATCAAACATTTCAATTGAGCGAAAGAAAGCAAGAGTGGAGTTGAAGGAAATCGTACATTGAAACTCTAAAATTCACAAATCATTTTTTAATGCTTGGAGCTTCCATTCTATGCTTTAATTTTTTGTTTTAGGTCAACTCACTTGTTTTTGGGCTTTAAAACAAACATAATCTTTGAATTTTCATTGCAAAGGGTTAAAATGAACTTTAGGCAAATTGAATAGATTTCATTTGAGGTTAACAATTGAACAAAACAACTCTCATTTTTCCTTTGGTGCTTTAAAAAGAACTCACAATTGCTTTGAAAGGTTAAAATGAACATGTGTTACTTTGTTTTTGAGACTGCTTACTTAAACTAACATCATCAAAAAGGACGTATGTGCTTCTCTCTCGCTTCACAACGATCCTAAGAATCAAAAGGCCTATTTGGTGATCTTAGGTTGGGATAAAGTGATCACCTCCACATTTTATTTTGGGGTTAAAATTGAACAAAAAATTGTGCTAGTGTGAGTAAACCTATTGCATGTGTTCTCCCTTTGTTTCTAAATGAAGGTTGATCAAACTATGAATATGTTTACTCACTTTTGTTTATCTTAGAGGGCCTGCCTTGGGGAAAAATTACTCACCCAAGGGAATGAATCAACCGGTAACACTCTAAAGCCAAGAGTATTTCCAGTCAGGATATAAATGTGGGTATTGGAATAAATGCCAATATCATGCAGTTGGCTGTGACGAGAAGGGCAGTAATGGTCTCTCGCCACATTGGGTCAACTCCTATGAACGAAAAGTATGAATTAAAACCTTAGAAAGGCCAAAATCCTTATCTATTTGTTGGTGCAAGAATGGTTGTTTTGAAGCTGCCCCACACTTTTACGGTCTTTAGTAGAAATGGAAAGCATGCCATGGGAGTTTCATGGGTGTTGATGCTTGGCTGCCCCATATAAGTGAGTGCCATGGAGGGGATCTAGTGGGGTCGAGCATCTAACCATTCACTAAAGATAAGCATAATTGGACTTGTCCAAGTGGGGACTCAACAAATATAGTCTTTCATATCCATAAGATTGTGCTTGTTCTTGGTTACAAAACACTTTGCTTGTTCGAAAACATTTGGAAACAAACATTTAACATCATAATCAAAATTTTAAACCCTTTAGGAGGAAAATACAATTGACCAAATTCATGTGTTATTGCTTGTCATTGGGATTTTATCCTTAGAGGTTTCTAAACACTTGGATTTACATCTCAATTTGCCTACTAAAGTTAAACAATAGGTAACCCTTGCCTTGACTTCATCAAAATTCCACATAACATACTTTGTGGGATTCAAAGAAATTGAGACATTGGACATCTAGTTTGGAAATCCAATAAAAGAAGTGTTTGTGGTAAAACAAAATCACTAAACAAAGATAACAAAATTGGCTCTCACACATGTGTTAATTCCTCATGATTTCCAAGAAAGTCAAAATCCCAAAACAAAAGCCCTTGAGCCAAAGTTCAAAATTTAGGAGTCACACTCAAAAGGTCATCAAGAAATACATTAGGAAGTGCAATCAAAAGCAACATATCAAAATAAGAAAAAAATTCACAAGGTTCTATAGACTCATTCATTTGAACAATCCAGAAATGTATGCTCAATTTGAACCACTTCTTAGTTATAGAGGTCCTTAGAAGTATTGTATGTTCTTGAATAGTGAGGTCTAGTAAACAAGTGTCTTTTTAGGTACATCCTAGGATCAAAATCAAACCTTCATCCATCTTTGAACATCAAAACCAAAATCATCTCATCATCAACTCTTCAAAAATCTTGGAAAAATCCTTCATGTTAAATTTGGGCAAATCATTTGAAGCCAATCCAAAATCACCTTGTTTGATTGAATGTGTGTAGATGCATCCTTCTCCACATATTTGATCAAATTATCAAAAGTTGTGAACAAATTCATCCCTTGATAACATCCAACATCTTGGCATTTAGGAGTTCATTATCAATATCATCTTGTTTGGATATAAGTGTTTAGGTGAATCCTTCTTCTCACACCTAGAAAAATTAGCATCTTGTGAATTATTTAACTCTAGGACAACATCCAACCTCTTAGAGTTTATGAGTCCACCAAAATCTGAATCCAAAACAAATCAATCCTAAATCAATTCCTAAATTTTAACATACCCTTCAATATTTTCTCAAGAGTTCCAATCATCCAACAAACATCCATCTTACATCCATATCATTTTCACGCTTTGATCCTTAAATCATCTTAAAATTTCTCTTTTGTACCTAAATTTAGATCAATCCAAAGAATTAGAGAATTCACCTTCCACATTATTGAAGATTGATCCCTATTTTATGGTGCAAACTAGGTCACAACACAAGAGGAACATGGAAGCCAACAAAGAAACATCTACTTCGAGTGACTTAAGTCAAACCGCTCTCGAAATGAATCATGTTGGGTCTAGAAGTCTCATGGTTAACCTTCCTCCATTTTCGCAAGACCATCAAGAGGAAGGTGTTCAAATGGAGGATCTTACCAATAATCCCTTTGGAATGACACATGAGGAAATCACTAAAATAATTCAAAATCCAGAGAATCATAAGATTATCAACATCATGATGAGAATCAATCCCTCACTATACATGCTCAAATTAGCAAAGAAAGGGGCTAAAATCCCCTCTAATTTCAATGTGAGTACTATTGTGGAACCATCTTTCGGAGTCATGCCTCCAATCTCTTCCACCATCCCCATTTCATCTGCCCCTCATTTCAAAGGATTACTCAAAACATCCCACAAATCACATCATCCATTGCTCCAACACAACCCATTGTTAATAAAGGAAGTGCATTTCTCAATGCATTACAAATGCCTCCTCTCGTAAACAATCAAGATTTGGATGCAAACACCATCTTGGGACAAACTATACCCCAAAATCCATTACATACATATGTCCCTCTCACCTCTCATGATCCAAATGACCCATCATCATCATCATTTCATGCAACACCCCAAACCTCTCTCCCCATAACCTCGTAAGGAGAGGGTGACATGTTCGGACTAGGGGCATTTTTGACACTACACCATTTCCCTCAAGAGGTTACACCCCTCACATTTCCACCAATTCCGCCATTTCCATCAATATCCACATCACCTCTCGATTTAGGGCTTCCCCCTTTACCAAATGGTAATCAACAAAACCAGATCAACCCACCAAGCATCAATTAGACCATCATTTCAAATACTTCCAACTTGTCATCGACATCGAAACAACAAATGGAAACCATCCTGATAACACATACCACCACCATCACATCATCAAACACCCCCCTAACATCTCAAAACATGGTCTCTCAAGGACTAACCACATCGATCGCACCATCTACCAATCAAATCCCAATCACCAACATGAAAATGCCTCTCATCACCACAACAAGCACCATTCCAAATCCACCACCACCACCAAAGTCAAATACATCAAGCCAATACAGTATGGCGTTGCAAGCCGCTCAACAAGATGCTTATCAAAAGGCATTCCTACAAGTACAAAAAGAACAATCCATGCAATTAGCTACTCAACGAGCCATGCAACTAGCTACTCAGCAAGCTGCTCAAGTGACGTAAGCTGCTCAAGCTATCCAAGTCGCACAAAAATCACAACAGCCTGCACAAGCCCAAGCCTTATTGCAACAACAACAACAATAAGCCACTCAAGCAATTCAAGCTGCACAAGTTGCATAGGCACAAGCACAAGCACAAGCTCAAGCACAAGCTCAAGCTCAAGCTCAAGTTCAAGCTCAAGTTCAAGCCCAAGCTCAAGTGCACACTCAAGCCAAAGCCCAATATCAAGCACAACAAGCATAAGCACAAGCACCATATCTTGCACAATAACATGCAGTGCAACAACAAGCATATTAGCAAGTGCTAAAGCAATATCAAGAATAGCAAGAAGGAGCCCAATTAGCAACTCGACAACAAGCACAATAGTAAGCTCAACAACAGGAACTAATAGCACAACAACAACAAGACCAACAACAAGCGTTGTTGGTACAACAACAATTGCAAGCATACTTGGCTCAACAAAATATGCAAACATCATCCATCAACATACCAACCAATCCACCCATCCCACTGACAATTGAACCACCTCAGAGCACTTTCATCCCACCCCTTGATCCATAAAATGATGTGACATCACAAATCAGGTTACTCTCGCAACAAGTTCTTGACCTTCAATCAAGGCGAACCATGAAAACACCCAACAACTTGTGTCCTTATCCATTCTATAGGAGCCTTATGATGAAACCATTCCCAAAGGGATTTGAGATCCCCAAATTTGATACATACCGTGGGACAGGAAACCCTAAAGATCATATTAGGGAATTCCAGGTTTATTGCATGGAAGTCACATATGATGATACATATCTGATGCAACTATTTCCTAGGAGTTTGGATGGCCACGCCATGGAATGGTTCTCTCGCTACCTACATGCATCAAAATGTTCCAAGAAATCATAAACGCATTCATCAAAAACTACACATGCAATATCACCATGGATGTTAGTCTAGAGGAACTCTTAGCTCTGAAACAATGTAAGAATGAATCATTTGCTTCATTCCAACCTTGACGGCCTCTTGGCATTCCATCTCAAAGTCTAAGGGATCACCACGTACAACCAGTTGATTTCCAAGGTACTCAACATCAAATGGTCCCTTATGACACAACCTGGAGGATCAACTTCATATCCTAAACAACAGAACAATATCCCACCCACCAATTACAATGATAAACCTCACACATGGGAAAGAAACAAAAATGTTACCAACAATGGTGTCATCGATGCAAAAGTTATTATCAGTGCCCCTTGGAAAAACAAACCCATACCACAACAAAAAATCCAAAACCATCATCAAAACAATCATCAAGAAAACACAACACAACAACCAAACAATCAAGCGATCAATAACGTCAATGATCAAAGGGGACTACCCCAATGAAACAAGAATTCCATCAAGTGAAAGTACATCGCTCTTGGGTAGACACTCGAAGTAATCATGAAGAAACTAATAAACGTAAACCTCATCAAGATTCCCACCTATGAGAACTACCAAGAACCAGATGTTAAACCTCCTTAGTACAACAAAAAATAGCTCTATGACTTCCACAAAATCAAAGGGCACACCACTAACAATTGCATGAGGTTAAAGAACATAGTCCAAGACCTCATTGATCAAAGAATTATAAATGTGGAACAGCCAACAAGAAACCAAAACCTCAAAATATACATGAATCTGATGCCTAACCATAACAATAAAGGGAACAATAACATTGATAAGGGGAAAGACACCTTGAAAAATGTGAATCATGTGTATGAAACTGTCGCTTCCCTAGATGAACACTGTGTAGTAATCACTATCAACCAAATAGAACTTTCATGTCCAATTCAAGATATGTTCCCAATGGTTACAGTGTCCTTGATCAACTAAAAAGAATGCCAACAAAAATCTCCATCATGGTCATTCCCGTAGCTATTGATGTGGAAAAATTCCAAGCTATGGTCGAAAATATCATTACCCTGAATCTCCTTACATTCTCTGACCAATATTTTCTCACTCAACCATCTCATAACTGTGCACTCCATTTAGAGGTCCTAGTGCAGAAAAGTAAAGTCAAGCGAGTCTTGGTGGATGGAGGTGCAGGCTTGAATATTTGTTCCCTCAAGCTCATTAAGAAGTTAAAAATCTTAGAGGAGTCCATCGACAAAGGAAAAGGTATTACAATCAGAGCATATGATGATCAGGAAAGAGTGTCTCGAGGCACAATCAGAATCCCTATTCAAGTAGGGCTAGCTATTCATGGAAACCACTTGTTAGGTCCTGGACCTCGACTTCCCTTATAACATTCTCCTAGGATGTCCATGGATTCATGCAATGCAAGCAGTAGCATCAACCTTCCATCAATGTGTCAAATTCACATAGGAAGGATAAGAGGTCACCATCCATGGAGATCCTGAACCATTCTCCTATTGCAAGAACCTTGAGGCAAAATACTACAAAATCCCTCAAGTGCCTAAAAATGATGAAGGCCTGTCAACACTGTACATTGATCCAACCACTCCCACTTCCACTTTTGTGATAGAGACACCTTCCACTCCCGCCATCCCCACCAACTCTGATATCAAAGTCTTCATCCAGGGCAATGGTTGCGGAAACTACATGATTCCCAAAAGTGCTTTTGTGGTAGGAGAGTTACCACAATCTCCCAGATCATTAGGACGTCTACAATCAAATGAAGCTTCCACATCTCAAACATCCCCTGAAGAATATCCCAACTTCAGAAGTTGGGGAGATCTCAGTCAAGAGTCATAGAGGAGGACCCATCTCATCTCCTATACCAAGATAATAGACCAGCAACCAATCTACCAATGGATGACATAAGCAAAGGTTTACAAATGATGCTCACAATGGGCTATGATAGAAACCAGAGACTTGGAAAAAATAACAACGGGCTTATAATACCTATCATTCTAGAGATGCGAATAAGAAATCTTGGCCTTAGATGTACCCCTTCGAGTATAATCATACGTGGTCGAAGTCTTCCAGTTAGAAAGGTCAATAATCCTCCTCAACAATTCACAGCCAAACTTCGCTTACCCATATCTATAGGTCGCATCATAGATAATTTCACATTTGACATAACTAACGTCTATAGTAGTAGTGATGACGAGGATCCCATAACCAACCTACCTAGGCTCTTTGAGGATACCACTCTTCTCATGATTAGCACCTTATCCTTTGAGTGAAACCATCAAAATCATGAAATGTGCCTAGTTTACCCCCAACTCATCGATTATAACCAATGAGGACCACCAATTCTTGACACATTAAAAAATGATGAGGTGCTCTTAGATTTCATGGGACTATGGGATAATATTCCGTGTGCGGATCACAAAGCAAAATTCATCATTGAGCTAGATACAAATGCATACTATGGGGAAACAATTGAATCCCTCAGTCGCAAAAGTGAAAAATTGAGAATAATCTCTAGGTCCTTGAGTAAAAACCACAATGTGGTACTCTCTAACTCGAAAAAAGTAAAAAGAAAGGACGCATCCAACAGTGAAAACCTCTCTAAGGCACCTGAGGATGGGGGATTCAATCTTCCTTTCATAGCTCTCCATCAAGAAAAATTAGTGGTCCTAGCAGAAAAGTGCAATCTAGTTAATCTAGGAATAGATGAGACCCCGCACATCACATTCTATGTGGAGTCATTACTATCAGAAGAACAAGATCTCCTAGTAGCCTTCTTGAGAGAGAGAGAGGTAAACTTTGCATGGAGCTATGCTGACATGCCAGGGCTAGATCCAAAAATTATAGTTCATCACCTAGCAGTATACTCTAAAGAAAAGCCCATTAGACAAAAGCTCAGGAAAATGCACCCTCAGATCACCCTACTAGTCAAAATGGAACTGAAGAAGCTATTGGACGCATGATTCATTCAACCAATTGACTATCCAGAATGGGTGTCAAACCTGGTTCTTGTCTCAAAACCCGATGGGGGCATTAGAATGTGCACAAATTTCAGGGACTTAAACAAAGCATGTCCAAAAGATGATTTCCTGTTTCCCAACATTGACATGATTGTAGACATGATGACGGGACACAAAATGCTTTCCTTAATGTATGGTTTCTCGGGATACAACCAGATAATGATTCCTAAAGAAGACCAACACAAAACAACCTTCACTTGTCCATGGGGGACTTACTGCTGGAATATAATACCATTCAGCTTGAAGAATGTAGGAGCAACATACCAAAGAGCCATGACGTTAATATTCCATGACATGATCCATAAAACTATCGAAGATTATGTTGATGACATACTAGCTAAATCCAGAAAGAGGAAGGATCACATAGCAACTTTGAGTACTATTTTCGATAGGCTGGAGGAATACAAGGTCTGATTAAATCTAAAGAAGTTTCTTTGACATACAATTAGGAAAGTTGCTAAGATACGTAGTGTCAATGAGAGGTATTGAGGTAGACCTTGCTAAGGTAAAAGCAATCCTTGAGATGGAGGCACCCAAAACATTGAAACAATTGAGAGGTCTCCAAGGCAGACTTCAATCCATCCTAAGATTCATAGCACAATTAGAAGATAAGAATAATCCATACTCTCACCTACTTCACAAGGGAGTAGCATACAAGTGGGATAACAAGTGTGAAGAAGCCTTCAATAAGATCAAAGAATATCTGCTTACACCACCAGTCCTCATGCCATTAATTCTCTATGTGTTAGCAACAACAGTAGCCCTTGGAGCTCTCCTAGCTCAACATGATGAAAATGGGACAAAAAGGTCCATCTATTATATCAGTAGAACAATGGTTGGGCATGAGTTAAATTCATCATTCATTGAGAAAGCATGTCTAGCAATAGTGTTTGCATCACAAAAATTCAGGCACTACATGTTGGGGCATAAAGTCAAACTCATCACCAAAATCGACCCTCTCAAGTACTTACTGTCAAAAGCAATGCTCACTGGAAGAATGGCCAAATGGGTGATGATACTATCAGAATATGACATTGAATATGTGGAGCGGAAAGCAATTAAAGGCCAAGTCATTGTAGATCAGCTTGTGTAAGCACTAATCTATTTAGAGAATCCTCTCATCTCAGAGTTTTCAGACGAATCCATCTTCAATCTCAACATAGCCGACCAATAGAAACTTTACTTTGATGGCTCATACACGCAACATGGATTAGGAGTTGGTGTCTTCTTTATCACCCCACAAAGGGACTACATACCAAGATCCTATAAATTGGCGTTCCCCTGCACTAATAACATTGTAGAATACGAGGCTTTAACCATAGGTCTCAGAATAGCAGTGTAGTGGCACATCATGGCCCTCAAAGTATATGGAGACTCTTAGCTGATAATAAACCAAGTGAACGGTGAGTATCAGACTAAGGATGATAAGCTCACTCCATACAAGAATTGGTGGAGACTCTTAATGAATCCTTTATTGAAATCACATTTGAGCAGATTCCTAGAGCAAACAATAGAGCTGCAGACACCATGGAAATGATTGGATCCCTACTAGACATTCCTCACAATGTCCCAAAATATGAATTCTTGGTAGAGCAGCTTCTCATGCCCACATTTGAGGTACTAGAATCAGAAATTGTGTGTGAAATCATTGGTCCCGGTGATCCTTGGTACCATGAAATTTATACCTACTTGCAAATAGGTGTCCTACATGCTGACTTACCCTCAACCTTAAAAAGAACCTTTGTCAAAAAGGCATCCCGATTCGTCATCCTAGGAGATACCCTTTACCATAGGAGCATAGAAGGAACCTTATTACACTATCTAAATGTTGAGGAGGCATTGACTACTTTAACTGAAGTATATAACAACATCTGTGGTTCACACTCGAGTGGAATGACCCTAGCCAAGAAATTGCTGAGGATGGGGTATTATTGGCCTACAATGGAAAGAGAAGCATATGACTACATCAAAAGGTGCCTACAATGTCAGCAACATGGGGACCTCATCCATGCTCTAGCTCAAGAACTTCATCCCATCATCACACCATGCCCCTTTTCATAGTGGGGACTCGATCTCATTGGAAAAATCACTCCCACTTCATCTAATGGCCACAAGTTCATCATAAACGCCATTGAGTACTTTACCAAGTGGGTGCCCATGACATAAATAACTGGGAAGCAGATATCAAAGTTCATCTTGAACTATCTCATTTGCTGCTATGGTGTCCCACAGGCCATTATCTCAGATAATGGGACACCATTTAAAAATCAGGATGTCTGCGATTTGTATGAAAAATTCAAAATCCAGCATCGCTTCTCCACCTCATACTATCCCCAGGGAAATGGCCAAGCAGAAGCCACAAATAAAACCATTTTAAAGATCCTCAAGAAAATAGTCATTGACGTAGGTTGTGACTGGCATCTGCAGCTCAATCCTGCCCTTTGGGCTTACTGAACTAGCATCTACACACCCACCGAAGCCACCCCCTTCTCCCTAGTATACGGATCAGAAGTAGTACTCCCCATTGAGATTGAGCTCCCGTCACTAAGAATATCACTGTAAAACCTCATCACAGATGAAGAGTACAGAGTATCAAGACTGAATGAGCTAGAGCTACTGGATGAGCGGCTTATAGACACTTTAAATTATTTGCAAGTCTATCAAAACAAAATCAAGAGGAGCTAAAATAAGAAAATTAGAAGTAGGATTTTCCAAGTTGGAGAACTTGTACTAAAGGAAAATAAGAAGAATGTCCCAAATCCAAACAGTAAAGGAAAATTTGAACCCAATTGGTTGGGACCATTTGTTATCACAACAAGCTATAAGTCAAGGGCATATCAACTATCAACACCCAAAGGGGAACCTCTACAGGAGACCATGAACAACTCCCATCTCAAAAAGTTTTATGCCTAATATTTCAAGGTATAGAACCAAAAAATCCAAAAAAATCAGAAAATGTCCTGAAAAATGGTTACCCTGATGAAATCCTAGCAAATAGGCGTCTTGGTGACAACAAAAAAATCAAAAAGCAAAAAATCCAAAAAAATCAGAAAAAATATCAAAAATAGTAAAGAGATAAATCATCCTCTGGTGAAAACCACTTCGGTGGCACTTTGGACAAGTACCTTGGTGAAAACTTAGAAAATAGGTGCCTTGTGTAAATAAGCGTGTTCCATCCACCAGGATCTTCATGACTTGTTCTTCATCATCCATCTTCCATCACATTCCATATCTCCATCCATCATCCACCTGCATCCACACCATAGCTTAGTCCTGTGTTCGTATCATGATCCCTCTTAGTACTACTCGGCCCATCCTCAAGGTTAGTTTGTCCTGACTTTATCAGAGTAGTCTATTACATCACGCTAGGGGCATGTTCTCATCGGATTAGATTCGTGTATATTCTTGAAATCAGAAAATCCAAAAACATCGAAAAGTCACAAAATCCAAAAACATTCAAAACATGTCAAAATCCCAAAAACAGGTCAAAAAGTCAGTCAAAAATAGAGTCATCTAGTCAAACTACGGGTCTCTAAGCCTTGAACATAGGAAATGTTGATCTTTGATCATCCCCTGAGACACTTAGGTCAGTCCTTTAGGAGTTCGTCATAATAAACTGACATTTCATCATGTATATCTTTATTTGTAAATCAGTCAAGTCGTCAGTCGAACTACGTGGTCTTTGCGTGTATAACGTAGGCAAGGCTAATTTGTTGATCAACCCCCAAGGCCCCTAGGATAGGTTCTTCGGTTAGTCTCTTGGTCAAAATCTCATAAAACCCCAAAACATTTGAAAATAAAAAATTAAAACATTTATAAAATCTCAAAAAAATACCAAACATAGCGTCAAAACATTTCAAAACTCCAAAAACATCCAAATATTTAAAAAAAATCAATCTGTCTCATCTCACTTTCACTCGTAGTAAAAATCACTCATAATAAATGATCGTCATCCTCAACCTTTGGTGAAACAATTGAAAACAAGTCTAGCAAGTGAAAATTGAAAACTCAAAACGTCAAGTCTCAAGTTTAAGTCAGTACGTAAACAAGTTAGTTAACTCTTTGTGTCAATAGCCTATCATCCAATCAATCCCAAATCAATGATCTGATAACATCATGTCCTACAATGTATCCTTCTTACAATGGGCATTATTTATCAGAAAGAACACTTTGGATAAATGAAATGGCGTGCTGCCATCCACTAACATGTCCTAGGATGTATCCTTCCTACAATGGGCATTATCTTTTGGGAAAGTTTCGGTTCTTATCCTTAAAAACACATTCCCTTTTGATTAGCAATATTGAAGAACATCAGCTTGTTTTTTTACTTTATCTTTGTATTTTGACTTATCTCTTTGCGCTCATTCCAATAACCTCTCGATGATGTCCAAACAAATGGATTTAGAGAGATAGGAATGGGGCAATGTTCATTATCTTTTGTCTGTTGTGCTTGTTGGATGTTCTTGTAATATAACTTGGCGAATACTTGCTTTGTTAGATATGTATGGAGGGTGTTTTGGGTAGCTTGTTGACTATTGCATTGCTAGGTTATACCTTTTCGTGTTTTGGTCCAAGATGTTTGAAACTTCTAAAGTGCATCCTAGCAAGGTTTATGTATGTTAGGTGTGAACAAGAATACTCCTATCTATTTTTCAAGTCAAATTCCATCACACTAAGTACAACACCATCCTAGTTCTTTATACCTTGATTCATCATGCTTATGCATGTTATCAAACATAAGGTAAGTGGCCCTTTTAAAATCCCAATTCTTGATAAGCAAATCATCCATTTCTCATCATCATCTCTCATAAAGTTGGCTTGTTGGATCCTCTTGTCATCATCTCAATCTCTTCTTTTCTGCACTAACATCATGCCAGAATAGTTAATCATCATCACCAGTTGCATCCATCCTGCATCCACACCATCAGCATTCTGCACATCATCTCACATGCATGTTCATCATCATAATATAGATATGTTAGTCGAAGCATCTCATAAAATCATACATTTGCATAAAACATCTATTGCATAATCATATAGGCATTATCGCATCATCCATCTCACATGCATTGCATTATCAATTAAGTTATTTAGGATAATATAGATTGATTATTCTAAGCATCTTGAAACCATCTCATTTGCATCATCATCAAAACCATCCATTTTGAACCTCTTTATCGTGAGATCGACCCTCAAATTGAATCTTTTCACTCGATCTCTCGAGTGGGCAATGTACTAGTGTACTTCTTTTTGCTGGGGCATCCAAAAAAATTAGAATTTTTTTTTTTTTTTTATCACATAAAGTTTATTTCTTTGTACCAACACAACAAATACATTGCTTCAAAGAGGGGAAAAATGTAGACATGCAAAATTAGCATATTGCATTTAATCAAGTACACTCATCAAATAAGTCAAGTTCATTAAATTCAATCTCTAAAGTCATGCATTTAAATTAAATAAATCAACTTTATTTAATTTAATCATAACATCACCTTCTTTAATTAAATAAATCAAATCTTTATTTAATTAAATCTAAAATCATCTTTCATTTCCTTTTGATTTAGTTTAATCCTTAAACTAAGTCAAATGAGTCAAATCACCTAATCCTCTTTTAAATTAACTAAATCAGGATTAAATCTAATTTAATACATGTCACATTCTCTAGATTTTCCCACTTGCACAAATAAATCAATTAATTCATTTATTAAATCCTCATTTTCCCTCAACAAGGCATCTTTGGAGAATATTCCCTCAAGTTTGAATTCAAATCAAGTTGACTTGTCCCTTCCAACATGGCATTAACTCCCCTCTTACATGTCACCCACTTGGCATTTAAGTCCCTTTTCCTCCCTCCAACAAGCCAAATTTGAAATTTGAAAAGACCAACTAATGTCATTTATAATTGGCACATTGACCAAAACTTCCACATCCTCCATCCACTCACATTTGTACAAGTGGCTCCTTCCTATTGGTTGAATCTTTATCCCACATTGCTCTCTTTTGGGCATTCTTCCAACTTGATATTCTATAAATTGGAGGTCTCATTCCTTATTTTAGCATCCACAATCTGCATGCAAAGTTACTCTCTCCATATTGAGAGCTAATTTTTCCCATTATCATTTGCATCATTGATTTGTCAAGGGTTGGGAAAGGGTCACTTTTCACAACAAAGTGACACCAACCCACTATGGGATAGGTATGCATTTATGCTTCTTTGATATTTTTAATTAGTTTATTTGGTCATGTTTGTGAAGTATGGTGCATTATCTCATAGGAGTATTTAGTAAATTTGCATGAACTAACCTTTGTCATGGAGTTTAGAATGTATGCAGATTTTATTGGTGCTCACAACTACAACTCACCAAACCCTTGTTGTAAAATTTGCAGACTTGTGTGAAATGGCTACAATGGATATGGATCTTGAATCAAAGAAATTCTTGATGGATATGGACTTGAATTGCTTGCTTGAATCAAAACCCTACATCACAAATGTTAGCACAACACATATGATGCAAGAATATCTTTAATATGATGCTTGGATCTTGATGATGGCTCCAAATGCTTGAATGCTTAGATGCTTAGATTGCTTGTTATGAAAAAATGAGTGAAGGAACCTTGTATTTATACTTATCTATACTTAGTATCCCAAAATTACATCACACCAAGCCGACATATGAATTCATTAAATAAAGGAGGCTAAATCTCGCTAGAATTTGAAATTAAATCCCAAAAATGACTCAAGAGGGACTAAGACGCCCTAAGTGGCATCTTAGTCCCAAGGCATGAAACTTGGGGCATAGACACCAAAAAGGGGCCCATTTAAGATACCTCAAAATCAGGGTCCCAAGACCTTTGGGGGACATAGACACCCTAGGTGGCATTTTAGTCTCGACCCAAAAATTAGGGGCACTCAGATAAAATCATTAAATTATCATTTATCCATTAAAGAATGTCATGATTAGCTAGAAAAATATATAATTCATAGGGCTTGTGGATGCAAAAGAGGACCAATCAATACATAAATAGGGATAAATAAAGCAAGGTGGGCCCAAACAAGTGTGAAAGTGCAAGGGTATGCATTTTACTACACTACAATAAGGATACTATAGACATAAAAACTATTCCCTTAATTATTCTCCTAATAGTCAACCATTAATTTATCATGATCAACCATTTCATCACATTAATTAAATCATTTACAATTTAATAATTATCACGCTATTTACTATTTTTTATTATCCAATTAATTAAATGCAACCTAATTTCTATTTTCCTAATTAAATTTTCTTTTCTAATGCATTCTTTAACTCCAATTACATCTTCAATCAAATCTTTCTCCCATAAATAATTAACTACATCTCACTTTAGCAGTTCTTAGTTAACTCCATCTTCGAATTAGAAACTTCTTCCTCTTCCCTCATTCAACCTAGTTTGCAAAAATAAAGTTGGTGTGCACAATTATCCACCAAATCAATGAATAATCCAATAGTATCCTCTCTTGAACTCAAACTGGAAAATTTCTAATTTTTATTTGAATTAACCCTACTAATTTTCTAGTTAACTCAAGTCGTCATCTTCATCCTCATACTCATCTTACTTAAGAATTCTATATTTATATAGTCTCTTCTCCATCATTTTCATGATTTAATCACATCTAAGTGAGTCCATTCTATTGAATGAGTTACTCATCATATTATTAGTGTTATTCTACTTGAGATTGCATTTACTGATGCAAGAGTATTCTGAGTGAGAAGTAATCTGCATCCATCAAAAACCAATTTCATTTCAAGTGTTTTTTCAATTTTGGTGTTTGTTCTCGGAAGGTAGTTTAACTTTTCTTGGCAATTGATTGTGGAAGAAGTTCAATGAAGTTTTGTCATAGATTAGCAAGCATCATATTTTTTTAAGCTCCATTTACATACATTTTATTGGAAACTCAAATATTTAATTATTCATTGGCAGATGAATTGAAAGTAATTAAAATAAATTAAAGTAAAAGAAATTGCAGATTAAAAACATTGAAGGGGTGCCACATTAAAAGACAAAAATAAGGGAACATAGAAAGAGATGTTGGTATGTGAAAATATGCAGGAATTAATAATTGTTTTGTAGGCCAAACCAAAGGCTAGGTCGTACCCCCTACAAGAGGAGTTATTTTTGCTTGAAATCCAAGAGAGGGGGCCTACATATGAAGCAAGTATTCAATTTAAATTAAATTAAAAAGCCATGTTAAAGATACAAAAGGCTGTGTAGAGGTGCGAAGAGGCAACTAGAAGGGAAAAAGGAGGTTGCGCCATAGTTATGGCAATTTAAAATTTAAAAAAGAAAACTATAATTACATTGAATATTCAATAAGAGTTAGAGAGATTAAATTGGTAAGAATGAAGGAGGCACTTGGATAAAAGAAAATTAAGACCATGTAAGACAAATAAGGTGGCACACAAGGAGGAAAAGAGTAAGTGTAAAAAGTTTGAAGTACAACTTATACACTAGAACCTGAGTGAATAGGATGTGTTGATGAGACAAGGGCAACCTGAAAGAAGAGAGATGGGGTGTGTAAAATTTATAAGCATGAACATATCAGAGAAAGGTAATTAGAATTAGTTCAGATACAAAATTTAAATGTATCAAACTGTAAACAAAGGATGTGTGCATTTAGTTGCATTTGATTGGCAAAATTATAAGTTGAAACTTTTATGAAGAGCAACTATTAAAATAAGTGTATTATTGTCTTTAATGGAATTAAATGTTAATGGAATCTTAATGTGAGTTAAATGTGATGATACTTGTGGTTGAAGCATTTGTAATTAAATTGACAAATAAAATTTTCAATTTAATTGTGGATGGGTTGTGAAATTGGGAATTTGAATTGAAGTTTGTATCTATGAATTTGAGCCAATTGGATTTGAGTCTGTGGATAGTGAGGTTAGTTTTTCCTCTACATCAATTGGTATCAAAGCTGGTAGTCTTGAGAGTGGAGAGGATCTGCCAGGACCTACAACTGGAATTGTGTGAATAGGTAGTTGATCATGAGATAGTTTGTACAAGTGTGAAGCGGCTGTGGAGAGCTTGAGAGGAATGTTGTAGGTAGAGATGCCTTGAGCAATCGAGCAATAGAAGTCATGAAGTGATGTGAGTTGTGGAAGATTGTAGTAGACAAGATGGGATGGGTCGTGAGGAGACCCATGGAAAATTTATTTTGTGGGAAGTATTTGGAGAAGGTAGAAAATGAGAAATTTGAGGTGATGAGAAAGATGGTTCATGAAGAAGTGGGAAAGATCCAGGTGAGGATCGAGAAATTGGAAAAGACTGTTGAAAAATGTGAGATGAAAGTGGTAAAGAGGAGTGACAAGAAAAGTCAGGACATAATGTTGGAAAAGAGGTGAGCAACCCCTACCGAAGAAGTTGCAGTGAAGACAAGCTATGAGGAAGGCATGGAGAAAAATGAAGAAAATAATGAAGTGAGTAGCGAAGAGGTCGTAGCGAATGGTAGAAAAGATTTGTTAGCAAAAATGTTGAAAATTGAAGAAGAGTGGATATTGAAGCTTGTTATTGTGGTGAAGGGAGAAGAAAGAAAAGTTGTGGTTGTGAATGAAGATGAGGTAAATCAGTTTTTTGATATAAATTATTTTCAGATAAGATGGTAGAAGGGGAGATGGTTAGAGAACAAGAGCATACTACATATTTTCTTGTAGAGACTATGGAGGATGATGCAAGTAGATTTTGGTGGAGGTGGACGGTCTGTGGTGGATTGGATCCCACGAAAGAGGAGAGGGGAGTAGAGAGTATTTGGCAAAGGAGTTTAGGCTTTGGTGGGCATGAGTCCACGGGGGGAAGAAGGAAGAGAATATAATGTTGTCTAAGAAAGATGGTACGTGTTTCAGAGAAGTGTTGGAAGAAGAGGAAAAAATAGTTTTGGTGCATATTCTTCAACGATAGAATTCGTTGTAGGTTGGTTACAACCTAGAAGAATAGTTCGACTAATCAACTCCACTATTGTGAGCTTATGTCCACAATCTTTCTACCTAGAATGTCTAATGCAGGAGCATCCTGAGCGAGTAAGTAATCCGCATCCATCAAAAAACAATTTCATTTAGAGTTTTGTTTTAGTTTTGGTGTTTGTTCTCGAAAGACAGTTAAAATTTTCTTGACAATTGATTGTGGAAGAAGTTGAATGACATTTTATCACAGATTGACAAGTGCCATATTTTTTGAAGGTCTATTTACATGCATTTTATTAGAAACTGGAATATTTAATTGTTCATGGGTAGATGCATTGAAAGTAATTAAAATATAAGTGAAAGTCAAAGAAATTATAGGTTAAAAACATCGAAGGGGTGCTACATTAAAAGACAAAAATACAAAGGAAACCAAAAGACAAAATAAAAAAGGTAAAAAGAAAATTGTTATGTAGAAATGAAAGGTCATGGATTTAAGGAAATAGAGGAGCATTTTTGAAAAAAGATTTCAGTGTAGAGATGAAAAGAGGGTGCGCTAAGCCAAGAAAGAGGGTTGTGATAGTGAAGAGGGCATCGATAAAATTCGTAGGCAACACAAGAAGAGATGTTGGTATGTGAAAATGTGTAGGAATTAATAATTGTTTTGCAGACCAAACCAAAGGCTAGGACGTGCCCGTATGGGAGGAGTTAATTTTTCTTGAGATTCAGGAAAGGGGGCTGCATATGAAGCAAGCCTTCAGTTTAAATTAAATTAAAAAGCCATGTTAAAGAGACAAAAAGCTGCACAGAGGAGTGAAGAGACAGTTGGAAGGGAAAAAGGAGGTTGCACCATAGTAATGGAAATTTAAAATTTATAAATACAAATTGTAATTGCATTGAACAGTAAGAGTCAGAGATAGAAGATTGATAAGAATAAAGGAGGAAGTTGGATATAAGAAAATTAAGACCATGTAATACAAAGAAGGTAGCACACAAGGAGGAAAAGAGCAGGGATAAAAAGTTTTTAAGTGCAACTTATATGCTGGAACCTGAGCGAATAAGATGCATTGATGAGATAGGGGCAGCCTGGAAGAAGAGAGATGGGGTGAACAGAAGTTAGAAGCATGAACAAATCAAAGAAAGGCAATTGGAATTAGTTAAGATACAAAATTTAAATATATCAAACTACGGACAAAGGATGTCTGCATTTAGTTGCATTCGACTGGCAAAATTATAAGTTGAAACTTTTATGAAGAGTAGCTACTAAAATAGGTGTATTGTTATCTTTAATTGAATTAAATGTTAATGGAATCTGAATGTGAGTTAAATGTGATGATACCTGTGATTGAAGAATTTGTAATTAAGTTTGTCAATTTGATTGTAGATGGGCTGTGAAATTGGGAATTAGTATTGAAGTTTGTATATGTGAATTTGAGCCAATTAGGTTTGAGTTTGTGGACTGTGAGGGTATTTTGTCCTCTACGTCATTTACATACCTCCAAGGTGAATCAACATTAATCTTTTTTTAGGTTTGCAGTGGAGTTTATAGACTAGGTTTGATTTGATTTATATTTGATGCTTTCAAATTCTCTATGTTTTTCTAGTGTATGATTTTCGTTGCTTACAAATACAAGAATATAAAGGTGTGGAGAACTTGGGGTAAAATACAAGAAGCATTAGATGTGTATGATATTTTTAGAAAATTGGACTTGTTGAGCCATCAAAAGTTATAATACAATAAAACGATAATTGCTTCAAATTTAAATATACGTTAACTCCTAACTATTTTCCTACTTGTCTGTTGATCAATTGCTAAAAATAATATATATCTAATTGTTTAACATAACTTGTACTTTAAATACAAAAACTATTGATACATGTTCTTATATTTAAATTTAAAGTTTTACCATTTATAACCATTTATTGCATTGCTATTGGGAATTGTAATTTTATAATTATTTTATGAAAAGACTTCCATTTTTCATCTACTTCTTCGGTGATGCACATTGAGAGCTAATAATTCCCTTTATGTATCTCATACCAAATTAAGCCTTACAAAGCTATAAATTGAATAAAAGATAAGTACAAGTCCAAGTCATATTCCATTGAAAACGCATGAATTAGAACATACCTAAAATATTTTGAAATTGCCATTTCATATATAAACACAAAAAGTAAACGTTCTTCATGAATAAACAACTATTGGAAGTTGTAATATCATGAATCGTATTCATGTTATAGAAAGAGTTTCTATATATTGAGTTGGCTATTGCAAAAAGAAATGAGTGTTAAAAACCCAATTAAAAATTTGCTAGGTAGACATTCTTAGGAAAAAAAGGTCTTGCTAAAGTATCAAAAGTTTCAAAATATTATTTATTGTGCTATGCACATTGCTTTTAACATGTCAACTAGTGTTACATGCTCTAAGACCTAGGTTCGGCTCATTGGTAACAAATATTGGAAGTCGAGAGCTAATAATGTCTTATATTTATACGCTTAGACCTCACAAAATTACAAATTGAATCAAAGACATGTATAACTCCAAGTTATATTTTATTTAATTGTGAAGACAATTGTAACCATCCAAATATCATGTTGCAAACACATCCTACTTCTACCTCATTGCAAACAACATCCTTGATCTTGTAGACCCAAGCAAGAACTACAACTACCCCATAGCCCTTGTTTAATCTCGACTTATTAGTCGAAATGATGTTTATTGAAAGTAAGTTCCTTCCACATTACTTCCTTGAACCAAGTAAAAATATATTTTTGTTACATATTTAATATCATTTTTGTTAATTCTAATATAATAAAACTTTTTTATATTTAAAAAAATCAAAACAATACAATATGTCAATCAATCTACAATTCAAAAGAAATGTATATATATATGATTTGGCAAAGGCTATCCAGCCCCCAAAACAGCATAAGGCATGGGATGCCTATGCCTGCATATTTGACGTCCGTGCAAATCAGCCGTGTGCTGCAGCACCAGTTATTTTTTTGGTTTTACGTGTCCATTTTCTTTTATTTTTATATCATTTTATTGTTCTTTTATTTTTATATCATTTACTTCTTTTTATTATAACTTGTTTCTTTTATTTTTATATCATTTTATTATTTTTTATCATTTGGTTATATATTATTTGTATCATTTTATTATTTTTATCTTATTGTTTGTTTAGTATTCTTTGTTTTTTATTATATTTTATTATTTGGTTTTATATATTATTTATATCTTTTTTTGGTATTTTTGTATTATATTTATTATTAGTTCTTTTTAGTTTCTTAAAAAGACACATAAATATATAAATTTATTTTTATCTTATTGTTTGTTTAGTATTCTTTGATTTTTTTTATATTTTATCTTTTGGTTTTATATATTACTTATATCATTTTTTTGATATTTTTGTTTTATATTTATTATTAGTTCTTTTTAGCTATTAAAAAAAACACAAAAATATATAAATTGATAAAGACACAAGGCCAAATATTTTTTTGGTATTTTTTAATTATATTTATATATTTATGTAATTTTTGCTTGTATTTTTGTGCTTTGTAATATTTTTTTCTATTAAATTCTATCTCTTGTTGTTATTAATTGTGGTTTTTTCTCTTTCCCTTGGTTCGTGTGCAAACCCCACCCTTCTCTCATCCTTTTTATTCAATTTTTGGTCTACAACTATTCATTTTACTCCTTATGCTCTCTTTGGATCGAAAACATTGATGCAAAAAAATACAAACACAATCAAAGCCAACAATATTCAATCAATATTCTTTTTAATGATTTTATATTCTCCTTTTTTGCTATTTATTTTTAAGTTTCAAAATTAAAGATTTGATTTTTTTTCTTTAAGTATAATATAATAATTAAATATATTATAGATTGATATAACAATATTATAAATTATATAATTATATATTATATATTATTAGAATATTATGTTTATTGTGATAAATATATTATAGAATATGTAATATTATATATTAAAAATATAATGTAATAAATAAAATATAAAATATAATATATTTACATTACATTATATTATAGTTTTTATATATAAAATACAAAATAATGTAATATAATTTATATTTTAGGTTTTTTTCTATATAATATAATATTTATATTTTTAATATATAATATAATATAAAGTTTAAAAATACAATGTGGTATGAATTAATAGGTGTTGTGTGTGGGAGAAAGGCTTAAGGTCAGTAGGTATGTTTTAAGTGTATGATTTTTAGGGTAATGTGTTGATGGCATCAGTTATGTTTGTATAAAGAGATGTTATTACAATGAGATTATGATGATAAATATAATAAAACAAAAAATACTAAATAAATAATAAGGATAAAGAACCATTAAATAAATATATATACCAAAATCAAACTGAACCAAAACAAGAGCCTAAGCTCAAAAAATACCGTTAAAATAGCAGCAATACAAAATTAGAATAAACCTGCCAAGAAATAGCCATGATGCAAAACAAAGAACAAACCTGGCAAGAGTAGAAATGAACAAATAAAATCGCATCATGTCTGCATAATGCCCTGCTCATCATCAAAAATAACTCATGTCCCATCCGCTCAACTCCTTCTCGTCGGCTTTAATATCATCACTCTCTTCATCTTCTTGTTTCATCATCCTTTATTTCTTGTTTCATTCCTGTTTCCTTTGGCTCTTCCATTCTTCTTCTTCTTCCTTCAGCACCATGTTCAGTGTGAATTCAAAATGTTTTGTTTTCATTGTTGTTTCATTGTGTGTTTTGTGCAGGTGTTCTGTTTGTCTGAAAACTTCTTTGTGTGTGTGTTGCTGGGTAGGTATTTTTTATGTGATTAAAAATTATTTTTATTTTAGTTCAATATTATTCTATTTGTATTTATTAAATATTATTTTATTTTATTTGTTCAAAAAATAATTCTATATATATATTTTTTAATATATAAATTCTTTAACGTATTTTATTAATACACCATTAAAATCTTTAATAAAAATTATAAAAAAGTTTATATATATTTGTTTAATATATTAAAAAAGTAGTTTTTATTGTTAATCCCATATTTTAAATAGTTTATAAAATATTTTTTTACGCCGAATGCGTATCTTATTTGAAAGTGTCAAAGCTAATTTTTATAACCTACGGTCTAAGAGCGATCGGGAGACGATTACTTTGATCGCACTCGTTCATGTCCTTTGTCCCCGATGCATTAATGCTCTATCTAATTTTCATTTTTCATTCATATCTACTCAGGCATTCCCTTTCTAAAATGAACCGGGCTGATTTTGTTGATCAACAGCATGAACTGTTGGAGAACAGATGCAAGACAATGGGATGGATCTCATCTGTTCATACAAGCTTTACACAAAGGAGACCGTGGTGAAGCATAGCTGGCAGGAACAATGCGAAGATCAAGCTTAAAGTCAGCGTGAACGAATCCTTTCACTCTCCAGCTTAAGTTTATGTCTAAGAATGCTGTGGATTTGGAGAAGACCTTGAGCGCCTTGAGACCTGAAGAAAAGAAACTTATACGAGCTTCCTTTAAGTTTGTCTACTCTAATATTTTTTTCTCTTTCCTCAACAACATTGTCTTATTAATGTTGATGTACCTCTGCATTTATTAGGAGAATTAGTTGAAGATCTCCAAAATACATCGCCAAGCGATTCCATGTCCTTTTCATTGTGCGTGAATGTTTATGGGAAAGGCCATGGTGAAAGACGTTTTATGCCTGAAGAGGTAGACAGAGTGTGCTTTGCAATTATAGGAAAATAGGAACGACGCCTTGTATTGTCTCTACACAAGTGCGCTGCTAACGGGGTGTTTGAGCCCAGCTTAACTGACATCCACTCTAGAAAAGTTCTGCAACATATATTTTCTTTGTTGTACCCAAATTTTTGAACCAGATGTCTCTGTAGGTAACATATATTCAGTTATCAGTAATAGATTTTGAAGCTCTGATGTTTTTATCTTCTCTGTATAGATTATATAATTTATAATCTAATATTTTGGTTCATATATTTATCTTCATGTCTGAAGTCTGAGTCTTTCTACTCCACCAATTAGTGATATCATCCAATTTAGCCATGATGACATCCTAAATTGCATCAATAATAGTAAAGCTACCAAAAAATTCACTACCCATCACATGCAAAAACTCCTTGCTCCTCAACATTTGCTACGATTCTCCCTGCCTGTGCAAAATTGGGGCTTTGGAACAGGGTATGGACATCCATAAGAGCATAAAGGATAGAGGACTTTTGTCAGATGTAGTTGCAAGTGCCTTGGGAGACATGTATGCAAAATGTGGAAGCATAGACAAGGCACGTGAAGTGTTTGAAAAGATGCCTCGAAGAGATGTGGTCTCGTGGACTACAATGCTTGCAGGATATGCACAAAATGGATTTGTTGAAAAGGCTTTAGAAATTTCCAAGCAAATGCAATTGTTAGATTTAAAGCCAAATTCTGCAACTTTTGCTAGCATCCTTCTTGTCCATGCCAAAATGGGAGCTTTGGAACGGTATGTACATCCATCAAAGCATAAAGGATAGAGGAACTTTGTCAGATATTATAGTAGCAATTTCCCTAGTAGACATGCATGCAAAAAGTGGAAGCATTAACAAGGCAATGCAAACTATTTGACAGAATACCCAAATAACATGTCATCTCATGAACTGCAATGATTGCAGGATATGTACAAAATGGATTTGTTGAGAAGGCTTTAGAAACTTCCAAGAAAATGTAATTGGCAGGTGTACGGCCAAATTCTACAACCTTCACCTATATCATCCCTGCTTGTGCCAAAATGTGAGCTTTTCAATAGGGTATGGACAGCCATCAAAGCATCATGGAAGGAGGATTTTTTTTAGATATTATAGTTGGAAATGATTTGGTAGACATGTATGCAAAAT
>VDFB02391723.1:0-30010 GCA_007258455.2 Sequoia sempervirens | reverse complement strand
GAAGTATGATACACATCTACGTGGATTTAACCACTATAAATATCCATCAAATCAGATGAAAGAGTGGCAGTAAATTAATAAAGCTTTTCTCAAATTAAGTAATTGTTCTTTTAGAGAGAAAAAACCATCATTCATCTCTTCTTCATCATAAAAAATATTGCAATTACATTAGTAATTAGAACTCAACTAAAAGGGGAAAAAAATGAGACCTAAGGTAGGCATGCTTTATCATGGCAAATGCCATCCAAACATCCACCTAAATCTTGGAATTGAGAGTGAATTATTAGATCTAAACCCAAGAAAGAATATATACCAAAATGATAGGTAAAGTGCACCTAACACAAAGGATGTCAGTTCAAAAGATAAAGCACACATTTTCATGGCTCAAAATAGCAAGAAGGCTGCCCAAAAAAGTGGCAAACAGTTTATAAAAGTGCATGTAGGATATAAAGCATGGTGAGGAACTAAGGAAAGAATGCTCAGGTAATAAAAATGTCAGCAAAGGTGTTATGAATTTGTGCCTAAGTGTTAAGAACAACTTTGGGAAAGGTGAGGTACAATTTTTGAGTGGCAAAACAACTTAAAAATTTTGCCAAGAAGATTTAAAAGTGGCAAGAGGTTAAGTGAAAAGAGCCTAAAGTAAGCATGAAAATAAATTAATATGAGGTGCACTTTCAGTGGCCATAACCATGAAAAACTCCACCAACTAGAGGAAAATGACATAGGTTAAAAGGTGGCACACTTTTTCAGAGTGGCAAAATCCACTAAAAGTTCCACCAACTTAAGTTAAAAATGACAAAAACTTAGTTGCCTCTTATCTAGATTTAAAATATTGATTTGTGGCACTTTTTCAATTTGAAAATACCACGTAAAACTCCTCTAGTGCACTTTGGGAGTGTGTTTTCAACACAAAACTCCTCTTAGCAGGTGAGAAGAATGGCTAAAGCATAAGTGATCTCTGCCATACTAAATTAGTTAGTTTTAAAGTATAAAACAGGTATAAATGCATGTAAACTCTAGTATATGTAGGCAATTACCCTTCCACACTTAAAAAATGAATTCCTATCCATTTTTCATAGTAGAAACAAAGCTGTTTGTTCATGATGCTTCAATTTTTTTGAGGAGTATTCAGTGCCAATATGAATGGTTTTCAGGTACAACAACAGTCAAGTGTAGTTTTTAGCACCTGGGTCTATTTTGACAAGAGACTTCCAGCCTCCAAGAGTGATAGAAGATACAAATAACCATTACAGTCATTAATCCTTGCATGATAAAGAATCACGTTTTTAAAAGATCTACTAGTTCATGTACAAAAAAACACCTCAAGTTGCTTCAAAGTCATTAATGTGTAACATGCTATTTTTGGTAATTGACAACTTTAGCATTGGATATTTTTGTACGATGGAGATATGAGCTTATTTTTGGCCTTTATATTTTATTTGTTATTTTATAATTAGGTGTGTTTTAAAAAAGTTTTCTTTCCCTTTTTTTGTAGATAAGGATAAGATAGCTTTAAAGCAACACTTCTTCAAATATTTCATTGTTAGTTTTCAATCACTAAAAGCTACCCTTTGTAAGCTTATAGATAAATTCTTTGAGCAGATAAATTGTTAAATATTAGTTGATAAGCCTATGCAAAAGAAATTTGTGTTCATGGAAGTTATTGATTTTGAGTTTGTAATTTCATTAATTAAATTGAATTGAGTAACTTTGGTGTAGGAGCACCAAGGTCAAGTTGTGGAACTAGGTCTTAGTTTGGATTTTTATAAATTTTGAGTCTTTTGAATGTAATAAGGACATGTCAAGGCCATTCCTAGTGTATTAAAGTCATTTAAGTCATATTTTTAGTTCATTTTGTCAAATAATGCAAAAAATGTAAAATCTTGCAAAGTTGTTATGGCAAGATTGCAAAATGGTAGTTATGGAAGTCGAAGAGTCACCTAGTGGGATTCATTGGAAAACAAGGTGGTAGTGGTTAAGTCATGCATGCAATTCCTTTTAAAGTCCTTGTAAATTTTTTGTGAAAGAGAGGCTTTGAAGAAATTGAAATTAGAAAGCCAAAAGCCATTATTTTTATAGAAATTTCTGATTTTTGTAACATTTTCAACAATTTCAAGCCTTGGTACGAATCCATACAGGCCCTTATTTCTCTACAGGTGCTTGGATCAGGTGTGGGATAAACCTATCTTTTATTTGCATCATATTTGGAGGCTCTACATTGAGTTTAACAGATTTTATTGCTGATCTACAAAAAATAGGTTTGAATTTGTACATAGAAGGGTTTTGAGGCCTTAAATGGAGTTTGACCCATTCCACCTTCTGTAAACTATTGTGACTAAGTGGAATGGGTCTAATAATGTAGGATTAGGTGTTTAGAGGCTTGAGGGAGTAGGGGCAGGTCGTTTGAGGTCAATGGACATGAAGCCTAGTTGTAAAAATGAGTGATTTTTGAGTGAAAAAGAGTGAAATTGTGAGTTTTTAGTATGGAAAAGTGTGAAATTTGTGGGGGAAGAAATTTATGAAGGTTTATTAGGTGTTTTGAGACATATTTAAGCATGTTATAAGTGGTGGCCAAGTGTTTTAAGGCCTGGATGATAGTTTTTCAAAAAACCCTCCTTGGAAGGACATAAAGTGGGGATTTTGCAATTGGGTGTTTTAGAAAGTGTTTCTCTTAAAGGGGAAGGTGGATTTTTCAATTTTAAAATGGATTAAGGGTTGAGGGTTGAGGGTAGAAGGTAGAGGCCAATTTGAGTTGAGGACCTATAGCATTGATGGTTTAGGGTATTAGGTTGAGGGTATTGGGTTGAGGGTATAGGGTTGATGGATTAGGGTTGAGGGTAGAGGGTAGAGGGTAGAAGGTTTAAGGGTTTAGGGTTTAGGGTTTAAGGGTTCAAGGTTGATGGTTAAGGGTTGAGGGTAGAACATTTGGGGTATAGGTTTGAGGGTATATGGTTGAAGGATTAGGGTTGAGGGTCCAATGTATAGGGTAGAGGGTATAGGGGTTGAGGGTTGAGGGATATTTTGATGCAAGTAAAATGTAGGTAAGCAATTGAATGCCAATGAATATTGGGCAAGGATTTTATGTTGTAAAACCCCTAATCCCTTAACCCTTAATCACTGCTAGATCAGAACAATTAGGCGCTAAACCCGATGCTAAATACAGTGCTAAACCCGACGCTAAATCCAATGCTAATTAGCTCTTGATTTAGTGCCTACTTGTTTTGATCGACGCAAAAAGCACCAAAAATGGTGCCATCCCAATAAATAGTGCCAACTTTTTTCAAAAAATTGGAGAAAAATACATTAAAACAGTGGGTGGAAGCAAAAAATGGAGCAAAAAAGGGAGCTAATCATAGGGATTTGTTGTAGTGTCGATGCCTTGTACCTGCAACCTACAATAAATCACACAGTCGAGCATGTACATAGTCATATAGACAAACACATCATGAGAGAAAACTCACAACATCGCAGGGCACTCACAAGTGAGTGATGTGACACTATTTCCCCTTCACAAAAATACATCTAAAAACAACACTCAGTAATCAAATCAACTCATAAACCATCCACTACAAGATAGAATAATTACATGATAAACATAATAATGCATATAAGTAATGTAGTACACCAAGCTGATTTGCTACATCAGAATACCACACTTTCACAAACACAACATATTTATGCACATCAAGCATACATTTTCCATTAAATATTCATCATTTACAAATAAAACACTCTACTTTATTCATTTTACAACACTAAATCTCATAACATATTCAACAAAAGACCATGATTTTACAACTTTTAAGAGGCAAGAAAACACAATTTATCACTTCATAAGCACAAAATTTCAGGTTTAACACATTCTTCACATATACACATAAACTCACATCACCAGAAAATATAAGGGTCCATAATGCATCTCCAATAGAAAGAATATCAATGCATTGCACACTACACCAAGGTACCCATTCTTTCCACCAATTTTTTGCATTGTAGGACAAAAACACCTAAGGAAAAATCTTGGGTTGCTAAGCGAGGATGACCAAAAGGGAAAACGTAATCCTCAAGAGTACAAGCTACTAGGTCAAAATAATGGGCTCATATGAAACCATAGTGCCTAGTGTATGAACCTATGTTCTAATAACATGTGTAATGTCCTGCCACGAAACCCTAGAAGACTACACACTAGGAACAATTTTTTTTTTTTGAAGTGCAACATATTCAAGATTGTAGATGATACAATAACTTACATTCTAACCTAAGTCCTCTAAGGTCTGTGACTATGCTACTAGATTCCCATTAACTAAACTAGCAAGAACCGCAAATCATTGCATTAAAGAAATTCCATCAACAATGTGGATTTCATTTTATTCATCACACTTAAATGATCAACCAATATGAATTCGCCATAACATGACATCAACAGATACTATTCAAAATCAATTTAATTTACTATCATAAACAAGAAACATCATTAACATTAACCATTACATAAGACAACTCAACAATGAATTACAACATTACATCATTACAGTAATGCTTCCCCGAGGTCAAATAAGGAGGTTATACATCAGAGTTATAATACATGATACAATCACTTCCAATACAATACAAGTACATTAAATAAATTCACTCGAATTGGAACAAGTGTAGAAGTCCACATCATCATGAATAGTCACCATGAACATGATCAACAACAAGGGGACCCAATGGAGTAAAAGGCACATTCCACCCCACCATGTGGAACCCTAAGGTCCACCCCCTGTGCTCAGAGATAACACCTAGTCCCACAAGAACAATGACACTTGGTGACCACAAAATGACAAAACATGACTAACAAAGGACAACAAACACTAAAGCAACTTAACGTCATATAAGGTCAAACCCTACTTCTAGAGGGCAGCGCACACCAAGGGATTGCACAAGAATGAGAATACTAGCCTACAGAGAAGGGAGTGTCATCGCATGATCTTGACATGGGTTACCCTGGTAGTCTATAGTTACCCTGGTAGTCTCTCACTAGCCACCGGCCCCATAGGGTGACACATGTGGAACTAATCTTCCTTTCGTGAGTACAAGGAAGTTCGTCTTGCCAGCCAGACTTTCTCAACCCATCCTTAGCCTAAACGAGCACTACAAGCATGGGTGAGGCATTCACTTATCTTGATTAATGTTTAACTACCCAACCCCCTAATTTATTTTAAGTTATCACTAAGTTAAGAAACTCCCACATGGGTTACCCAGGCGCCACTTTGTGCGCCGACCCCTATTGAGAACCACTCCCCCTACTAGTAGATGTGAGACCCAATAAAATGAATAGGGCAAGCCACAATGCACATAAAACAAAAATCACAAAAGTACGCATCTCAAGCAAGGCATGGACCATCTTGCTCTCAATATAGAACATTAATAACAAATAAGAGGTGCATGGATAAAACCCTCATCCACATTTCACAAGCACAATATTACTCACATCGAGGATCAAACACAACGATTCAAACATTAACAAAACTCCCAAGCCTCTGGAAGACTCCCAATCCCATTTAACACAAAGACTCAACTTAAACAATTTCAATAATACTCTAGTATCCAACAAACAACCAAGATGCATCGTACACGTGACAATTCTGCTAATAAACTTATAAAGTACATCAAATGAATATAAAAGGCATCATCACTTGTATTTGAGAGAGAGGAATAATTTTAATTTTCTCATTAAACTAACTATCAATTATTTAAGTATAAAACACACAAACTACATTAGCATAGACTAATTTCCAAATTTATTCTCAATAAGGTCTTTAATCTTGAAAGGGCAGAAATATGTTTCTAATATTTAAATATATATATTATGGTTTTATTAAAAAATAAACCAGTCTTCATAATTAGTTGACTTTGTTAGATAATAAAATTGAGTAATAGAAGAAATCAACCTTCGATAATTAACAAAGATAATCTAATTTATTTAATTAAATTATTCCTAACAAGAATCATGAAGTTCATATAAATATATTTTTAATGTATTTGTAATTGTAAATTTCTAATTATACTATGCGTACCTACCCGCTTATTTACTAATGAAATACTTTTTCATTCTTACTATAGACTTGTATCATAAAGCTCCTTTGGAACAAGACATTAATCTCTTTTTTTTAAATGCAAGTCTCACTTCAAATAATGTGTTGAACCCAATAGTTTTTGGGTGTCAATGATTAAATAGTGCAGACTTTTATATACTAAGGAGGTTTACAAGTGAAGGCTTGAGTCAACGAGCTCACTTTCTTAGATTGGATTCAAAGTAGATGGAGAGACTATATGCAATATTCTTTATACGAACCTATTACAATATGCACTAAGATTTTTCATTTAAAGAATCGGGGGAGAGTATGTTTTAAGGAAAACAATTACCTCTATTATCTCTTCAGCTACTATTAGGAAAAGATAACTAGAATCTAAGGGGGGGTGGTATCGACCTTTACTTAACCCCAGGTTGGACAGGATAAAATAAATGAGAATCATTCTTTGAAAACTTCACATACCCATATGCCAATGCTCTATGTTTCAAAAATCTTACCACAGAGACAAGATAATTTTATATTAATGATAAAGTCAGTTTATAGGTCCGCTATACTACATTTTAAATCTATAGACCTTCCTTCTTGTTCTTCACATTTCCACAAAGATTTTCTAAACATTATGTTTTTAGCATAATCATATTCTTCTTATCCTCTATTTTGATATAGCCCTCTTATGAATTCTCATTCATATTATAATCTTGCACGGACTTATCATAGTAAAGTGATTATGGCGCCGCTGGCCGCTGTTTCATGGCATCAGTCAAGGAAAACCAGAAGCTGTGGGATTTCGACAGTTCAATTGAAGCTGGGAGATCATAAGAATTCTCTTACGAATTTTGAAAGGGTTGAGAAGGTCCACCCTGTGTACTACGAGAGCTTAAAAGCTAAAGGCCATGTGTATGCTCGGTAAGTATTGTGATGGTGTAGCAGACGACGATCGCCACTAAGAAAGAGTTAAGGGATGTTCATACTGAACAACACATAAGACAAAGTGTAAGCGTCCATTTACTATTTTCTAACATAGAATGAAGGGCCGGTGGCCGATAAGAGCTATATGGTTAAAGGTCTATGGTCCTATCCTGCCCTCCCGTCGAGCCATCCCAGGAAAAGATGGAGTCAAAAGTGACCATCTTCCAACACTAGCCAAACCCCCTGAAACCTCCACCTCCAATCATGCAGATTGTTATGGCATCGATTTCCCTCTCCACACATTCTTTTCAATTGTTGTTGATAGATTCCACCATTCTCCATGCCGATCATTCCAGGGCCTTCATATCTGAAGTTGACAAAACCCCCTTTCAGAATGGTTACCAAAACCGTTACTCCCTCTTTTAATATTCCGCATTACTTATTTTCTTAACTTAGATCCACAATGTTAAGCCGGGTCAAATGAATGTGACATGCTATTTAGTGCCTTTACGGTATAATTAATTGTATTTAATTAATGATAGCTTGATAACACATCTATTATATATATATATATATAAGGGAGAGGAGCCGATCGTGGGACAGGGTCCCATAGCTGTTATAGCTATGGACAGCCTGGGGCCCACCGGTGGGTAATTTTTATACCAATAAAAATTTCAAATTTCCTTTCAAATATGATATGACAGATTCATATTAAATTCAAGTATTTCCTATCATAGGTTGATTTTTTTGTTGCCACCTTCTCAATAGTGGGTGAATGCAAGTGGACATTTATTTTCCTATTTCACAATATCAAATGAATGCATAATGATAATCTTATTTCCACAATATAAATAATTTTTGCCACCTTCCCAATAAAAGGTTGTTGTGAAGGGATATTTTATTAACCAAAATATAAGTCTTCTTGCATTAAAAGTGAGTTGACATGTACATAAGACATTGCCAAGTGATTTAATTCCAAATATATTTGAACAAAATACATTTCAACATGTTCCATTTCTCATATTCTTTTTACTATCAACTGGTTCCCGGATGTCCATAATAACCAAACTTTTTTTGAATTTGCCTGCAAAATTGAAAAACACGAACTCTCAGGCTCACTATGCATTGCAAAATTTCAATATAACACTTAATTATCACTCTATTATTTACAAATCCACTAAAAAACAATAATCATAAAAAAAATGTAAAACTAGTTGCAATTCAAAAACAAACTTAATATCACTTCAAATCACCAACCACAAATCCTACGTACCCATTAAGCTATCCCTTCCACCATTAATACATTGAATGCAGATCAAATTCCCTCCCATAATTCAAATTAATCCACTTGCTACCAATTCAAATTTAACAAACCTATTTATGCAAGCAATCCTCATTTGTGCGATGCAAGTTACACATTATAGTTTATTCAAAATTTTCAAAGTTCTCACTTTCTGCTGCATGCTCTTGAGCGACGATGACCTCCTCAGATCGATGTGCTCTCCTCCTTCAGCTCTTTCGGTAAGTCATTTCCATAACCATCCTTTATGCTGTCACCGGCCAGTCTCCCTTTAAGCTCTGTTATGGTAGAAATATATGCTGCACAAAATGATACATATCCACGTATGTTTCCCACAGCCATATCCATTTTCATGAAACTTACACATTTATCTATATCTGTAATATATATATATATATATCCTTGTTCATTTTAATGAAACTTACGCATTTCTCTCCCCCTATATATATAATATATTTACAGAGATAGATAGATACGTAATTTGAATGTAAGTGAACAAGGTATAAATTGAATGTACATACCTATATTTGTTGATGAACTGTTCAGTAATATATTAATTTCAAATTAGCTATCTATCTATCTCTGCAAATATATATATACATATATATAGGGAGAGAGATATGCGTAAGTCTTATTAAAATGAACAGGGCCATATATATTGCAGATATAGATAAATGTGTAAGTTTCATGAAAATGGATAGGGCTGTGGGAAACATATATATATATATATATATATATATATATATATATATATATATATATATATATATATATATATATATATATATATTTGCAGAGAGATAGATAGATAACCTAATTTGAATGTAAATTAACAAGGTATGTATATTTCTATTTTGCAAATTGAAATTAATATATTACTGAACAGTTGATCAACAAATATAGGTATCTACATTCAATTTATACCTTGTTCATTTACATTCAAATTAGGTATCTATCTATCTCTGCATATATATATATATATTGCATTGTCAAATTTATATATTATTGTACAGTTCATCACCAAATATAGGTATTTATGACAATGGATAGGGCTATGGGAAATATATATATATATATATATATATATTTGCAGAGAGATAGATAGATAACCTAATTTGAATGTAAATTAACAAGGTATGTATATTTCTATTTTGCAAATTGAAATTAATATATTACTGAATAGTTGATCAACAAATATAGGTATCTACATTCAATTTATACCTTGTTCATTTACATTCAAATTAGGTATCTATCTATCTCCGCATATATATATATATATATATTGCATAGTCAAATTTATATATTACTATACGGTTCATCACCAAATATAGGTATGTACATTCAATTTATACCTTGTTCATTCACATTCAAATTAAGTATCTATCTATCTCTGCAAAGTGACTGTATGTATGTCCTCATTTACATTGAACCTAATTAGATGTATGCTTTGTTTGTTCAATTAAAGTGACTATAAATATCGGCCCCTATCCCTTACAGTCAACTGTCATAATGGCTAACTCCTACTTATGTTACTATGTTGTTTGAGAAATGGTACTAACATCAATAGGACTCAACCATTATCAAAGTTAGTTGTAAGGGAGAGGGGTTGATATTTATGCCACATCAAAACACTCTTGCCCTGCAGTGCATGCAGTTAGAACTCAGATAGATATATACATACATATATAAAAGTTGCATAATGCCAGCTCGACTGTCAAGGGACGTGGCATAAAAAAATTACCCGACTGGGACGCTGATGATGTGGATCCCTTGCTCAAAGTTACCCTACCCACCATCAGTTACATTCAACTTAATTAGATGTATGCTTTGTCTGTTCTTCAATTGTACTGACAGTATGCGAAGAATATCTCAAACAACATTATGAAACATTAACACAACTTGAAACAGCAGTATGATAGAAATATTTGAAACCCTTTACTGTCTTGCAAAGCTGTTAGAAGATATAAATTTTTGTATCATGCTGCTGTTGCAAGTTCATATATATGTGTATCATAATGCTGTGTCAATTATATGCATGGTTAGCTTGTTCTTCAATTACAGTCAATAGTAAATGTATGGATTCGTTGTTTCAGTCGGTATCATTATTTTCAATATTAAGTGTATGCTGTTTACTAATCACTGTGTTGGTTCAATACAGAGGAAGATAAATGTGCAAACAAATATCAGGCGATCTTCAAGGAGGAAGCCTCCACAAAAGCAGAGCCGGAACAACTATGCCTGCACACAAGAGAGGTGTGCATCTGCCACATAGCGATGAGGAGGATGTTGTCATTCCTGTTCACCACGAACTGAAGAACCAAGTAGTGAGGAGGAGGTAGAAATTGTTTTGGAACAACCAACCGAATCTGTAGTGCAAGCTAACCCAGATGTATCAACCAAAAAGGTTGCACCGAGCCATGAATGGACCCAGGCTGACATGGACCATGCCCTTGAAGATGTCGAAGACTACGGCTGGTCAACTAGAGGTGCAAGCAAAAAAGTGGGGTATTCCTACCTCAACATTGTCCAATTGGCTAGGTGGTATGACCACTACAAAAAGGAAAGGGCCCCCAACAGTCCTAACTGAGGAGGAAGAGTCATTGATCGTCGAATGGTGCAAGGAGATGGCTGTTGTTGGCCAAGGTTTGGAGATCGTCAATCTGAAAATGGAAGTGGCCCAAATATGTGAAACAAGGAATAATCCCTTCAAGAATGGGCTTCCTGGCAAGTCATGGTGGACAGGATTCAAAAGAAGGCATCCTGATCTCTGCTTGAGAACAACCCAAGGTCAAGATAGAGACCGTGCTATAAATCTGAGGCAACCGGTTGTAAGTGCTTTCTACGACACTTTGGAGAAGGCATATGCAGGAGGGAACTATGGACCACAGAGGATTTGGAACTGTGATGAGACAGGGCTGCAAGCTGGCCAAAACGGTAACATGAAGGTGCTTGCCATGAAAGGCATGAGAAGTGTTGCTTACATTATCCCAAAGAGCCGGGAGTGGATCACTATTCTAGCATGTGTAAACGCTGCAGGTCAAAAACTTCCAGGTTTTTATTTGTTCAAGAGCAAAAAAAATGTGCAAAACTACATAGCCAACTGTGAGCCAGGAGCATTGATGGTTGTTCAACCTCACGCATGGATGACGAAAGTGCTATTTATCAAATGGCTCAAGTTCTTTGCTATGCAAGTACCTGGGGGTTGCTCACCCACCCATAGACACCTCTTGATATTTGATGGGCATGGCAGCCATGTAGCCTTCTCTACCATTACCAAAGCAAGGGAGCTTGGTATTGACTTGCTCACCCTACCCGCCCACACATCACACAAGTTGCAGCCTCTTGATGTGAGTGTTTTCTCTCTTTCAAGTGTAACTTCAAAAAGGAAAGAACAAATTGGACCATTAGACATCCAAATCTGGAGATAAGAAGGGCAAGAATTGGCTACACTTGGCAGCCTAGCTTTTCAAAAGTCATTGAATTTTTCAAACATTATAGCTGGCTTCAAGAGGATAGGTATTTGGCCATTTGATCGAAATGCTTTGGATAATGACATGAGGGTTAGCGAGACATTCCACTTTGCTGCCCCCGAGGAAGCATCAGCTATTGCAAACATTCTAAGCCTTTCCAACAATGGTTTGGTAGTCACTGAGGGTGAGTCTAATGTTGGAACTGCAAAAGTTGGAGATCAACAAAATAGGTTGAATGGTTAGTATATTCTGCATTTGTTATATGAAGTTATATTTTAGTATGTTGTTACACTATGTACCATTGTTTGATATGTTGCTTATTTCAAATCAGCTCAATTAGATGTATGGTTAGTTTGATCTTCAATTACAATCGATCTTACATGTATGCATTTGTTGTTACACTATGCACCATTTTTAGATGCATATTTATGCAAATCTGCATATGCATATTTGCAATATGCATATTTTATATGCAATTGTTGTTTGAAGTTAAATTTTAGTATGTTGTTTGAGAAATGGTATTAACATAACTAGGAGTCAGCATATGGTTAGTATGTTCTGCATTTGTTGTTACACTATGCACCATTTTTAGATGCATATATATGCAAATCTGCATATGCATATTTGCAATATGCATATGCATATATGCAATTGCTGTATGAAGTTAAATTTGAGTATGCTGTTTAAGAAATGGTATTAACATAACTAGGAGTCAACATATGGTTAGTATGTTCTGCATTTGTTGTATGATATCATATTTCAATATGTTGTTACACTATGTACCATTGTTTGATATGTTGCTCATTTTCAATCACCTCAATTAGATGTATGGTTAGTTTGTTCTTCAATTACTATCAATCTTACATGTATGCATGCATTTGTTGTTACACTATGATCTGCATTTGTTGTATGAAATTATATATGCATATATGCAATATGCATATGCATTGCATATATGCATATGCTTTATGAAGTTAAATTTCACTATGCTATTTTCAGAAATGGTATTAACATAAGTAGGAGTCGGCATATGCAATATGCAATATGCATATGCATATATGCATATGTTGTATGAAGATAAATTTTAGTATGTTGTTTGAGAAATGGTATTATTGTAAGTAAGAGTCAGCATATGCATATGTTGTATGAAGATAAAATTCAGTATGTTGTTTGAGATATGGGATTATCATAAGTAAGAGTCAGCATATGCATATGGTTGTGGATTGGATTGGATTGGATTATGATACTATCAGCAATTGCCTTCTCTATTTGCATTTAAATTACAGGGATTGGATTCGTTTTTTCTTCAAATACTCTCAAACTTACATGTATGAATTTGTTGTTTTAGATTCTAATGAACGACTTGAACCAACAGTATTGGGAGACCAGAGTACTATTGGAGACATATCTCTTTCCCTGCCAACTCCACCTGAGCAGCCCTCCTGGCTCTTTAATGGTGCTGCCAAACTTGTTATGGATATGCATGTGGACGAAGAACAGAGTCTTTCAATGCCATCCCCACCGCACTGCATGGGTCCCAATATGTTAGTACATTTCTATGCTAATTGTGGAGACAGTGATGGTGAGCAGTTAGGATATAGAACAGATGCTATAGATAGTGAGATGCTAGAAACAAATAATGCCGATTTGATTGAACCTTTGGGAGGCCAACAAACTTCAAGCATCTCACAATTCTTGAAGCTACTAGTTCATGTGGTGAAAGACAAGTCTAATAAGGTAGCTGACCGTGGGATCAAGTTGCAAAGAGGATCCCAACTCCTAACTACTGGTGACTTCATGGCAATGCTAAGTGAACAAGAGGAAAAGAAGAAGGAACTAGAAGAATTGAAATTGAGGAAGAAGCAACAACTTGCAGAGCACATGATAGAAAGCATTGCAGAATTGGAGGTGAAAAGTCTTATGAGAATTGAAAAGGAAAAGCAACAAGTAGCAACAAAGGCTGAAAAGGAGCTGCAAAAGAAGGAGAAGGACAAAAGAAGGGAGGACCAACAGAGAGAAAAGGAAGCCGCAAAAAGGGAAAAAGAGTTGGATAAGGCACAATCAAATGGTGCAAAGGAGAGGTGACTCAACAACCCTCTAAATCCCTTACCTGACCAGCATAGGATCTTCACAGATTTCATATTTATTCAATGCCCCCAATATTGTCCATCACCTACCCAAGCTACTAGCCAAACATTTTAGAGTTGGAGTCCTTCTCAGTCACTCTCCTATACACACTCACCTAGCCCCACAAGAAGCCAACCATATGAGAGTTGGAGTCCTCGCTTACATGCCTATCAAACCTCACCCACCCCAAGCATAATCCAACCAACTCAATCATGGAGTCCTTCTCCATCACAGGTCACATCCAACTCACAAGACAACTTGCCATCAAATTTTAGTTTTCCTACATTTTTCGATTGATTTGAATGTTTGGTTGCTAGTTTTTTGTTGTGAACTTCTTGATGGATTTGAAACGATGTTTGAAATTTTTTTGTTTTGAATGTTTCTAACTTGAAACATCAGTATGGATACCATAGAGACAACATATTCCATCATGTTACTATCTATCTCTGCAATATGAAACATATGTATATATTTATCTTTGCGAGAGGAAACTGATGTATCTATCTATAGTAATCTATACATATATGTATCATAACGGTGTATGACTCTGTTGTTTGAAGTTAATTTGAAAATTCAGTATGTTGTATCATTTTGTGTAGCATACATATGTATGGTAATGTTGTATTCAAATGGGTTGGAAATATTTCAACCATAATAGAGCTTAAAGGGAGAGTTTCCCATGACAGCATAAAGGATGGTTATGGAAATTAACAAGGTGTCCACTCATTTAAATGTAAATGGACAAGGCAATTGCTGACAGTATGCACATACATATGCATATGTGGACTCCTACTTATGTTAATACCATTTCTCAAATAGCATACTGAATTTCATAGTGTAACAAGAAATTCATACATGTAAGATGGAGTGTAATTGATGAAAAAACTAACCATTCATCTAATTTAAATGTAAATGGAGAAGGAAATTGCTGACAGTATGCACATACATATACACATGCACATGCACATGCTAACTCCTGCTTATGTTAATACCATTTCTCAAACAACATACTGAAATTTAACTTCATACAACAATTGCATATATGCATATGCATATTGCAAATATGCATATTTGCATAGATGCAATATGCATATTGCATATGCATATCTAACTTTGGTACATAGTGTAACAACAAATGCATACATGTAAGATCGATTGTAATTGAAGAACAAACTAACCATGCATCTAATTGAGCTGATTCAAAATGAACGACAAATTAACCATATGCTGACTCCTAGTTATGTTAATACCATTTCTCAAACAACATACTAAAATTTAACTTCGTACAACAATTGCATATATGCATATGCATATGCAACATATATAAGAATGGTGCATAGTGTAACAACATACTGAAATATAACTTCAAACAACAATTGCAGAACACAGTAACCATATGTTGACTCCTACTTATGTTAAGATTGAGTGTAATTGAAGAACAAACTAACCATGCATCTAATTGAGCTGATTCGAAATGAACAACATATCAAACAATTGTACATAGTGTAACAACAAATGCATACATGTAAGATCGATAGTAATTGAAGAACAAACTAACCATGCATCTAATTGAGGTGAATGGAAATAAGCAACATATCAAACAATGGTACATAGTGTAACAACATACTGAAATATAACATCATACAACAAATGCAGAACATACTAACCATCTGCTGACTCCTAGTTATGTTAATACCATTTCTCAAACAGCATACTGAAATTTAACTTCATACAACAATTGCATATATGCATATGCATATGCAACATATATAAGAATGGTGCATAGTGTAACAGCATACTGAAATATAACTTCAAACAACAATTGCAGAACATAGTAACCATATGCTGACTCCTACTTATGTTAAGATTGAGTGTAATTGAAGAACAAACTAACCATGCATCTAATTGAGCTGATTCAAAATGAACAACATATCAAACAATTGTACATAGTGTAGCAACAAATTCATACATGTAAGATTGAGTGTAATTGAAGAACAAACTAACCATGCATCTAATTGAGGTGAATGGAAATGAGCAACATATCAAACAATGGTACATAGTGTAACAACATATTGAAATATAACATCATACAACAAATGCAAAACATACTAACCATCTGCTGACTCCTAGTTATGTTAATACCATTTCTCAAACAACATATTGAAATTTAACTTCATACAAAAATTGCATATATGCATATGCATATGCAACATATATAAGAATGGTGCATAGTGTAACAACATGCTGAAATATAACTTCAAACAACAATTGCAAAACATGTAATTGTACACCTGCAACTTGCATATATATAATGGCAGTATTAGAACACTATCATACAGTCCATAGTATCAGGTGGCATGCACCTATGTTTTGGCCAAAGTATGTATGTATGTGTGTATAGTATCCTATACACACATACATGTATGCATGTGTGTATACATACTATACACACATGCATACATGTATGTGTATAAGTATATACACACATGCATGTGTATACATACTATACACACATACATGTATGCATGTGTGTATACATAGTATACACACATGCATAAGTATATACACACATGCATGTGTGTATATACTTATACACACATACATGCATGTGTGTATATACTTATACACATACATGTATGCATGTGTGTATAGTATGTATACACACATCCATACATGTATGTGTGTATACATACTATACACACATACATCTAGGTATGTGTGTATAAGTATGTATGTCTATGTCTCAAATAGAAACATACATACATACATAAACAATTATGTAGTATATTTTATTGTTTAGTCTAATATAAAGATGTTGAATATTATATCAATTTAAAAAGAAATGTTTAGTCAATTAAAAATTAAAATGATTACTAAATTGACTAAGAAAATCGTATAAATGATTAGTCAATTAAAAAAAAAATGATTAAGTTAGTTGACAAGGAGAATTCTATAAATGGATATGACTGTATTCCCTAAATCAGTCATATTTGAAGCAGAGACGAAGGACAGGGAAGAGTGGATGATGGGGGTCAGGAATTTTTGAGTGAGGGGTTCACAAAATCAGTCAAAAGAGGCAGCTAAAACACATGTGCATACAAGCCTTCACTATCGAGCTAAGAAACACACATACTACCACTATACATATGCAAATTACAGAGGTACAAAACACAAACTAAGCTATATTTGAATGGCGGACTGTGTGTATATGTGTGTATATAGACATATATATGCATATATTCCAATTATAGAGGTATAAAATGAAAAAAAACACATATATTATGGTGGTGTGTGTGTATATGTGTGTGTAGACATATAAATATGGATATATACAGACATATACACATAGTCGACCATATATATGCATATATATAACTGTATTCTCACATATACACACAGTCTGACATTATATAGTTCCAATATTGCTCGAAAATTTCATTTGCAGGACGTTGCTGTGTGTATATGTGTGTATACACAGATATATATGCATATTTATACATTTATATGCATATATATCTGTGTATACACACATTTACAAATAGTCGGCCATATATATGCCTATATATATCTGGATAGTCACATATACACATAGTCGGCCATGAATAAGTTGCAACAAAGCTTCATTACATGATGAAAGCATTACAAATTTTTCTTGCACATTTAACAAAAGAAAATCGCAAGAAAAACATACAAAAGTTTTACAATGCATAGTTACTACCTGAGTGAGGTTGGAAGACAACCTCACCTGCGTATCTTGAAGATATATAGTTTCCTTTTACTGAATATGGTGTAGATACACACTTTAAGCACGAAAACTATATTAGCACCACTCGACCATGGCCTCACCACTATCAGCGTCCGTCCTGACCAGAGCTGGTTCTCAATGGAACCGCTAAAAATGAATTATGTCTTAGTAATGGGTGTTTGGTGAATAGAATGCAAGACCAAGCGAATGGTGTGCATGCTGAGGTGGTTGGCGTTAAGGCCGACGACAGGGAGTGTGTTGCAGTTAATGCACATTAACTAGAATATGCATATGCAAGTACTGGCGTGGCGCCAAACAACAATCAGTCATATAAATGTTCGCGATAGGTATATGCCTAATGTTTTATCTTTTTTGGCGGTTTTTGGAAATCACCCTCAAAACCTTGGAAAGCATGCTCGAAATCTTGCCAAATTTTTATTTTATAATGCCAGCTCGACAGTGAAGGCACGTGGCAAAAAAAAATTAGTCGACTTGGACGTTGATGACGTGGACTCCTCGCTCAAGGTTACCCTACCCACCATCAGACCCTCTCCCTTATATATTTTATTCTATTATTAGCTTTTCTTATATACATTTACATTTTTATTTAGCTATATATCAAATGTTTACCTTTAGTTTAATGGTTTATTTTAATGCATCAAATCATCAGAACCCCCAAATGCATAAAATCAAACAATCCAAATCAAATAGCCCAAAATAACTTTTATCAAACTTCACAAAAAGGGTGAATCAGGGAGGGACACTACACAAACTTATTTGACAACACAAAATATTACAATTTTCAAAGAATGCTAAACAAAGAGCAACAAGCCATAATAAAGGACTTACTAATAAAAAACAACATAAATTACTTGAACCATTGCATTTATTTCTAAAAGGAGGTGTTAGAATAGGAAAAACATTCACGACCAAAGCTATATACCAAGGCCTACTACGTATATACAATAACTCTATTGATAGTGATACAGATAAGATAAAGGGCTTGTTACTCGCATACACAGGTAAAGCAACTTACAATATTGGAGGCACAACTTTGCACTTTGCACTATTCATACCATTTAACAAATCCACTACTATTCCATTGAGCTTAGATAAATTAGATATATTGACAAAAGAAAATCAACAATTGTGTATTATCCTTATTAATGAAATCTCATTAGTTGGAGCAAGACTATTGTGTTGCATAGCTAAAAGATCATGTGACATCATGCAAACACCTACTAAATATTTTGTTGTTTTAGACATTATTTTTTGTGGTGATTTCTATCAAGCAGAACCTATACATGATGGTCCAATGTTTCAAACTATAGAATTGGACACCGAACTAGTTCCATACAATTTCTGGGAATTTAACATCAAATGCTATACCTTACAAACAACTATGAGACAAAAAGATGAAATCTTCATTGATATTCTTAACAGAATATGATCAAACTCTCAAATAGATAGTTAAATAGCATACCTGAATAACAAATGCTTACATCCTACACCTATTGATCTAACATTTCCATTTCTCTTTTACAAGAGAAAAGATGTTAATGCACACAATCAAAAAAAAATATTTTCACTACTTGGACAACTAATAACAATCAATGCAATTGACGAATAGGATAATTATGTTAATGTAGATGTAATTGTTCAAAAATAATACAAATTTAGCAAAAAAAGTTATGTCAAAAAAAGACATATTAGTGGAAATTTATGGTGGAAACTATGATAGACATGATGGTCTCGTAAATGGATCAGATGGAATATTCAAAACATATACACAACATGCTGACATGGACATTATATGGATTGAATTCAATGATCGTCATATAGGAGAAGCTCAAGCTACAAAACTATCACATTTAAGCCAAACATATATTAACATTGGATGGGTACCAATACTCCAAGTTGCCAAACCAATCCTAAAAATAGATGCTCATCAAAAGAATATTGTTAGAAGACAATTTCTAGTACAATTAGCATGTGCTCGAACAATACATAAATCACAAGGGCTTACAATGCATGGCCTTGCATTTGAACCATTAGGAGTACACCCACATGGGTTAACTTACACAACTCTTTCCCGCACATCAACAATTGAAACATTATTTTTGTTAAGCCCTCTAACAGCAAAAAAAATTTGAAGTAAAAATAGAAAATGACATGGTTAGAAACATTAGCCAAGTGGACTCTTCAAAATGACATACATTACAAAACTCAAACATCATGTATTACCATATCTACATTGAACACTTGTCATTTCCAGCCATACAAGCAAGACATTGTACATGACAAAGATTTAATGTCATCAGACATTATTTGTCTCCAAGAGACATATTTGGAAACACCGATAACAAATGATGCATTACCTGTAGTTCCCCTCCATTCGTGTTGTCGTTTATCATCTCAGTGTGGTCAGATAACTGTTTTTGGCATTTGGTTTACTTGATTTAAATTATTTGATGAATGTTTTGGTCATTTAAGGTATTAAAATAAATCATCGAATTAAAAAGTACTTTGGAAATAAATATTAACATAGATTGTAATAATAAAATCAATTAATTTAATTATTAAAAACAATTAATGAAAAGAAATTTTAATCTGCATGCGCTAAACTCTTTTAAAAAAAGTAACAAAGAGGGTAACCGTTACATGGTTAAATGGTTTATAAGGCCGCAAATTCTTAGGAGAAAAGAATCGAAAAAAAATAGGGGATTGAAATGGACATGAGTACTTTTGGATAAGGGAAAAAGAGTGCTTTGAAGGGAGCAGTTATGAGGGAGCTGATTTTAGGGGTCTTCATTAAAATATTTGAAAAGAACTTCAAGAGAGAGCGGGGGGAGGGGGAGGCCAATACCGGTTTAAGAGTATGAAATGCTAGGGTTTGGGGGAAAGAGGAAAGGAAGAAGCTTTGGGGTATTGTCGAGATTCAGCTGCTCTGGAAAGAGGTGATTCAATTCCATCACTAGTGGATTAAGGTATGCACTCAATTACTTAAAAACTCATAAACCTTCTCTCGTGCAATTACATACATATATGTGTGTGTGTGTTTGTGATCTTTCCTTCCATGAGAAGCCCTTCTTGTAGCATTTCTTGTTTGCCAAAGCGACATGTTTAAGTTTGTTTGCCAAAGCGACATGTTTAAGTCTGTATTCAATTTTGGCAATGAATATCGATGTTATCCCTTATCAACATGCAATATAATTCGATTCTATTTTCAATCAATGCATGTCTTTGAGACTTTCAACCTCTGTCAACTATATGTAAATGAGAAACTCTTGTGTTTGATAAGTTGTTGTACGTAGGCTGAAATCAAAAATTATTTTGAATAGGAAACTTACAATGTTGACATGTAGTCGACATTTAAGCCACTGCCTAGATCATTGAAAATCTTCTTTGTAAAGAGTTTCCTTCATTTTATTGGTTTGTAACACTCTTAATGGCGGCTGCATGAAACGAAACTTATGATATGCTTCCACAATAGTTATCTATTGACAAAGTATAAACTAATCGATGCTTTTATGATCTCCAATCTCGGTCCCTGAATTGGAACCAATAGAACTAAGTCCCAGGTTATATTCTACAATATATAGCTCTTCTCGACATTAGACGACCCAGTTGAACTAATCCTTGCTTCGTGTGTTGACAAGAAATAACATGATGGCTTACATATGAGCAGTTCAAGGGGAATAATCTCTGAGAAAACTAAACAATGCTCCTCGATTTCGTTATATAGCTCTTCTCATTCTATCACTCTTGCTCTGTTCATCAATTTCCTTAAATTGCTTTGTTGTCTTACCATTAAATAGCTCTGTACATCCTATCATTCAATTTCATTAAATCTTTTAACCTGAATCTGATGAATCCCATCAGTTGCACTCTTGGGTTTATCCTTTTGAGAATCTCATACTGTGCTTAACCTCGTGGAGAATAGTCATTGCACCTTTCCTTGTTATGAACCTTTTAATGACCATGCTTGTTTTTATTTAAACCTCTGTTGAAAGTGAATAGTAATGGAAGTGGCTAAGCCGAGTTCTCACCTAGCTTCCTCCAGTTGACATATATATATATATATATATATATTTATGCATTTGAATATAAGGTATTATATCCTTCTTGTTGGCCAGTATTATTCTTGATGGTGGCGAGATGCAATGGGACCATGCTATCATTTATTGGTACCATACAACGTCATATTTGTAGCAACTTGAATGGAAATATCCATCTTCTGATATAATGCTCCTGCAACCAGTCTACTGGCAGATGCTTTATTCTTTTGCCATGCAAGTTCTGCTTGGTGTAACCGCCGTTGCTCTTCTTTAGTTTTTCCCTGACTTTCAAATCGTAAGTTTGCCTTGGAGATGCCTGATTCACCTCAGTCACCTCAGCCATGGGTTTACTTGGTTTTTCTTCCTCCTACATCTTCCACTCTGTCTCCTCATGCTTGCTTGCAACAAACAATAGGTAATCCTCTGGTTGATTTCAATCCACGGACCACTCTTCCTCCTCTGGCACCTAATGCTCAAACAAGATTATTTTCTTTCCCATGGTTGAAGGAAACATTAGAAAAGAAGGGAAAACGTTCTCAGGTAATAGATTCTGATTTTGATGCTATAGCAAAAATGATACAAGCCACTCATCAACCAGAGAAGATTCAAAAAATGTCTAGGATGATGATGGACTCTTCTACAGGTCATCAATGTATTGAAATTGCAAAACCAATCACAAAGAAGGGTGAAGAGTTAGAATAGTAGTTAAGTGCCTAAACCACATATATCAGATCTGTTGTCAATAGACTTGATACAGTTGCTCAACCCTTGATGCAACCACTATGACCCCCACTAAGATCTTGGAAAACATCAAGCATATGGAAAAGTATTAGAAATGTGGATGGAAAAAGGGTAACTTTAAGTGGGTTATTCCATATCAAAGAAGCTAATTTAGCTAAATATGTAGTGGTAAAGAAGGGTTTTAAAGATTTAATATCAGAAGAAAATTTAAACCCTTATGAGTGAGTAGAGGTTCCCTTAGCTTTTGCTCGTATGGTTGTGGCAAGAGTCTGGGTGTTTAGCCCTGCTTGCTACCATTGGATTTATAAGTTGAAAATTCTAAAAATGTTATCAGATTCCAAGACTCACTTATGCAAATCTCATAAAAGCTTTTCATGTCATTGCAATGTACATCACATTTGGTACAAACATTATCTTGTGAGTGGAATTGCACATGTATTGTATTATATTATGTAGTGAATATGCAATATGTATATTGTAATTACTTGTATAAGGATGTTTTGTCAATTTCTATATGAGATTATGATTATCTAAATCAATATATATATAAATATTAACATGTATGTTACTATTCAATATGGGGATATAGATGTTATGTTTCATAAATGACACATTGTTATATGGAAACAATAATATAAGTAAATATATATACGAAAAATTATAAATATATATAAACATATATTGATGCACACAATTATAATGAAATTTTGGATAGAATGATGGTTTGATTGCAATATGAGAGTTTTGTGTTGTTAGTCTATAATAAAATTAATTGGAGAGAGATTAGATTAATTGAATTTAATTATAAGAGGAAATTGTTAAATGTAGAGTTAGATTATTTCTTGGGAAATCTTAAACATAGTATGTTTTGTTAATTGTGTGTATCCTAGACATAGAACCACCAAGTACCTTTTTATCACATTAGTGAACTAGTTGTTATGTGAAATAAGTGAAGATTATAGGTATTAATGGCTTATTCTTGGGTTGAGTTATAATTCAAAAGTTTAGAGTCGTCTAGTTGGTAGGGATGTTTGTAATAAAGTAGATATCTCAATGGTTATTATTGGATTACATGCTCCATTGTCTGAACGAAGTGGTAGTGGTTGATTAATTATTGTGTTGAATTGTTGTGTTGCTTATTGGATTGGGGGATGAAGTTTATCATCATTTGAAAGTGGTGTTATTATGTAGGTTGAATTCTTGATTGAAATATTTATTAATGCTCGTCTTATTGAGGTCTAGCTACTTTTGGTAGCAACGAGAATGATTTTGGAATGGGCTTGATAGTGGGTTTGCTCTATGGTTCTGATTTCATGTTAAGTGAATGTTAGGAGTCTCCAGAGGCTAAAGGGATTTGTTCTCTTGAAAAATATCTTTAGTTTAAATGGTTATTGGGGTTTTCATTTTGAATATGTTATGACGGCCGCTAACCTTGCACAATATGTTCACCATGTGTTTAAGTTAAAACTTGAGAGCGGGAAGGTTAATGCCTCACTTTGAACTTTGTTTTGATTTTTGTAGTTGTGCAAGTGGTTTTATTTTTCGTTATTATTGGTTTGTTGTTGCCGGAAGGGGAGTGGCTTCCAATGTGTTGGTGTGAATAATTGTCTTGTACCTAGCTTATTCATTCACTAGGTAATTAGGGGACATATTCACATGGTTAAGTTTACTTAGGTAAAAGATTCCTTCTAGAAGTCTTAGTTGGCTTATCTAGAACTTATCTTATTAGCTAGGATGCATCATTTCCTAGGCGATTAGGTTGTTGGTTGTCTCATGTCATAGGATCATGACATTTGTCAACATCATATTCATTCCTATCTCTCAACCTTGCCCATATAAGCAAGGCATCTCATGTACATTTGTATTCAAGCAATCAATCAATCTTGCATTGTGAAGCAAACATTCTTGCCATTCTCTCTCTTGTGGAAGTGGTTTTGGTCGCAACTGATCTTGGGGGTGTTGAGGAGTCACCATTAACTCCTACATGGTATCAGAGCACTCTCCAGGTGTTGCAGATTCCTTCCCATATCTGAGGGTTTGTGTTGGCTTGAAGATTTTTGTTGGGTTCAGATTGGGGTTTCAAGAACTTCATGGTTGAGTTCAGAAGCTTCCGCAGATGAATTTTGACTGTAAATTCGCCTATTTTGAGTAAAGTTGTTTTTGAGGCAATTTTTTTTTTTGCTGGGACAGCGTCCCAAGTGGTACGATTTTTCAATATTCGCAAAATATTCCGCTCCAATAGGTCTGCGTCCCCCGGCGGTACACGGTCAGATCTCCTTGTATTCCCGTTTGTGGTCACACCCTTGTTGATTGGTCACATCGTAGGCTCCCTTAGCGAGTATTGGTCATCGTCCATCGGCGTACATCACCCAAGCTCCGGTCCCAGTCAACCATTGGTGCATTCACTATTGGTAGGAGTCTTGCAGGGTACGATTTATGGTGGTCAGCATTTGTTGGATCCATCGCCGGTACCTTTGGTCACCTCTCCGGCGATTCTTTCCCATCACTGTCAATCGTCTGATCTGTGACAGGGTCCTCTCATCTGCATTCATTGGCAATCAGCATAAGCGACAGTACTGTGCTATCGGCCTGGTCAAGGGACCATCGCAGGGGTCTCATCGGCATTCAATGGTTGGCCGACTTTCTTCTGTATTGGCGGTACGTGGGTAATAATCATCGCCACACATTGGGGAGTCATCGGCATATTCCGTGAATGATCCACCTTCAATCGGCCGATCTGGTACGCTTTCCAATCGGCGCTGACCAAATTCCATCGACATTCAACTGGTTCGTAGGTACGAACACTCCACATCGACAGTCCTTTCATCGGCATCGTTCTTCAGCGTACATCCTTGGCAGGCTGTCAAATCTGTGGTGCTGGTCGCTGACAAATGCGCCATTGAGGGTACAGTATCTTTATTTGTAATCGGCTGACTCTTTTTTATTTAAAAGTTTTTTACAAACTTTATTTAAAAGGTTATAAAGGCCGACCATTTTGTAAAGATAGCTCTAAGTGGCATTTTTTACAATTTTTACACCGAGTGGTCATATGGATGACTGAAATTAAGCCCCTAGGTGCTGAAATTTTGCACCAGATTAGTCTGCGTGTGTAGTGTTTTGTCCCCCAAAGTGCCTATTTATAGGCCTTTTTTTCATTTTATCGTAACTTTCGCATACAGAGGCCGTTTTTCAGAAACGAAATATCGTCGGAAAGGTGGAGATCTGAATTTTTTAGTGGTGCAGATATTTTGCAGTTTTGTGCCTCTTTTTCCAGGTTGAAGCCCGATCATCGTTTTTTGCTTCCAAGCTCATATCTTTGTGCTTTGATCTTCGATTTTATCCAAATTTGCGGCATCGGAAAGGTATTCGAAAGCACTCTAGATCTACTCATGCACTTTTTGCAGATTTGTTTCTAGATTTTCATATTTTCAGTTTGTTGCTGATTTGATAGTTTGGGATTCCTTCTTGTAAATTTGCAAAAAAAAGTGCAAATCTTGTTGGGACAAAGGGGTTGATATCTTGTATTGTGAGGGAAATTTTTTGTTCTTCTCTTGTAATATCTCATTGTATCATGGATTTGACAAAAGTTGTACTTCTAACTCCATATAACTATCATGAGTGGAAATCTCAAATGGAGTTATTATTGTTAAAATCAAAGTTACAACGAATCACATTTGGTTAAGATCTAGAACCTACAGGAGCAAAAGAGAAAAGAAAATGGCTTGATAGAAGGGATGAAGCTCTTGGTACTTTGAAGTTGTCCATTTCTCTAGATCTTAGATATCATGTTGCATCTTGCACTCATCCCAATGAAGCTTGGAATACTTTAGAGAGTCTCTTTGGTAAGCCAGATAAGATGGGGAAATTTAAGTTGGAGAATGAACTTATGGGTCTTAATCCTTCAGATTTTGACAATGTCCAAGACTTTTTCTCTAAGCTCAATTCTCTTAGATTGCAGTTATCTAATTGTGGGGTAACTAAAGAGGATGAACAGTTGATACTTTCTATTCTTGCTAAGCTTGGTCCTGATTATTCAGTGTTTGTTTCTACTTTCTATGCTACAATGGATGCTCTTGGAAATGCATACAAAATGCCTTCTCTTGATGAATTTGCAGCTCAACTCACAAGGGAACAAGCAAAGTTGGTACACATGGGCACATTGAAGTCTTCTAGATCTCATGTTCTTGTTGCAAAGGAGACAAAGGATTCAAGTGGCAAAGGTAAGAAGTAGAACAAGGCACCCAAGTCTAATGAGCAAGGTAAAGATCCTCCTTCACATAGTACTCCTGAGTCTACATCCTCTTCTAAAGAGGAATCATCTAAAAAGAAGAAGTCAAAATGTGCATATTGTAAAAGATTAGGACATGATGAGCATAGATGTTATAATAAGAAGATTGATGAACTCACACACCTTCTTCAAAAGAATAACATTAAGCTGCCCTCATCAGTGTCTGCTACTTCTTCTTCGGCATCTCAATCGGCAGCTCCATCATCTTCATCTAAGTCACAGGACACAGGATCTACTTCTGGGCTACACAAGATGAAAGGACAAGCACTCTTGGCATCTACAAGTCTTGCATCTCATAGATGGCTTCTTGATTCAGGGGCATCTCATCATATGGAATCTTCTATGGACATGTTCTCTTCTTTTGAGCCTTGTAATTCACCTCATATATTGATGGGTAACAATACATATATGAAGGTAAGTGGGAAGGGTTCTATTGATATGGGGGAAGGGAGCTTCAATGATGTACTTTGTGTTCCTTCCTTGTCCACTAATATCCTTTCTATTTATCAAATTACTCATGGGGGTCAAGGTAAAATAGTTGAGTTCACTCCAGATAGGGTGTACATAAGGGACTTGGAGACTAGGGATATTGTTGCTATCGGGATGGTTGATCATTCATCTCGTGTATATTCCTTTTCACATTTTGCTTCAGAAGATGATAATGTTCCTTTGACTGCATCACACACTCCATTGAGTGTGAACCATGATAGTGAGGAGAAGTTTGGTCAACTACACTTTGGTATTCTAGAAACCAGTGTTGAGCTTCCTACTCCTCCACCTCCTGCTCCTTCAGCCATTGATGCTTCTCTTCAGCAGGATGATCATAGTTTTTAAGATCTTGCTTTGTGGGATGAATATTTGACAGACATTTCTAACTTGTTCATGGAGTCTCATACTGCAGATTTGGAGGACATACCTTGTATTTCTTTCTCCTCTTCGATGATAGTTTCAAAGACAACCTATCCCATCTTCTTTGTCTCCATGGAGATTGACATTCATGAGTCTCCTCCTTCACTCTGATTTTTCATGTTCTTGGTTCACTTTTGACCATGATTATGTTGTAATTACTCAAGCTTGAGGATCTTCATCTAATTTCGTGAGGCATACATGTTGAATATCTATGCTTCCTCCTAGCGCTTGACACATGGAGGGTTTCCATCATCAGCTATGATGGCTGCTTCTTCCTAAGGGAAGATGTGTTGCTTGTAGACATTGGGTCATCTTTTTTTTTCAGCATTCTTTCATCAGCATTGGAGCTTCATCATGGGGATACTTATCTCTACTTCCTTCTTATGGGGGGTATTTGATTGTATATACACGATGCATGTTGTCCTTGGGGGGTATCATTGAGTTCTCCATACATCATGTTGTCTTTTGTTTTCTTTTGTTTTCTCTCTTTTGGAGAGGAGTTTTGTCCCATTGGGTTTTCTCCTTTTCTCTACTTGTGAGAGATTTCATCATTTGCATTGTAAATGGGTACCTAACATGGCCTAGTAGTCAGGACCCATGGTCATAGTCTTTGCATAGTTTGCATAATAATTCCTCTCCCTAAGCTGCACCTATAGTGTTGGTATGAATAAATATCTTGTACCTAGCTAATTCACTCACTAGGAAATTAGGGGACATATTCACATGTTAAGTTTACTTAGGATATAATATTCTTTCTAGAAGTCTTAGTTGGCTTATCTAGAACTTATCTTATCTAGCTAGGATGCATCACTCAGGTGATTAGGTTGTTGGTTGTCTCATGTCATAGGATCATGACATTTGTCAACATCATATTCATTCCTATCTCTCAACCTTTCCCATATAAGCAAGGCATCTCATGTACATTTGTATTCAAGCAATCGATCAATCTTGCATTGTGAAACAAGCTTTCTTGCCATTTTCTCTCTTGTGGAAGTGGTTTTGGTCGCAACTGATCTTGGGGGTGTTGAGGAGTCACCATTAACTCCTACACCTATAATGTGCTTTTGAGAGGGAAAATGAGATAATTAGCTAATTATAAAAAATGATTTTCACGTGAAAGTGAGTGAGTTAGTCCGGGGTTGAGTTTGACTAAGGTTGAGTCAAAAGCTAGAGAATGGGTAATGATGATTAAAGTTAATTAATTTAAAATTTAATTAACTTTGAGTGGGTTAGTGAATTTGATTTAAATCATTTGATTTCTTTAATCAAATAAGAGGACTTTGGGTATTAATTAAACAGATTGATTTATTTAATTAATAAGAGGACAAATTTATTTAATTAAATATGATTAGTGAATTAATATAATAAATTACTTTATTTGATTAATAGAGGAAATGAAATTAGTTGCATGATATTGATTAAGATTAAATGCATGTCTACACTTAGCAATGATTACTCAATGTAATTAAATCTTTCTATAGGATGCTATGCAAACAAATGGACCTATACAATATAGAGGCGACACAAACCTCCCAAATACATTACTTATTCAAGCAATTAATGAACAAGCATTAAATATATAAATAACTCCTCCTTTATTCAATGAGACAACATCTACCATAGGTGACAAATAGAGAAGAACATGTATAGTCGATTTCTAATTCAATGAAACTAAAAATAGAGCCTACGTTTCACAATGAGAAACTGAGCTTATCAATGCCTACACATAAACCAAGAATGGTTAAGATTGAATTTTAAAGAGTAGACTTACTCTTCTGGCACTCAATTCTACTCTGGGCTATTGCTACTGCTACCACCCCACTTTTCACTTCTATTCCATCAATTCTCCCATTGAACTTCTAGAACGACCACCTCATAATCTATCTTTTCCATGAACAAAATAATTTTTGAAAATAATGGTTTCTCTCCCACCATCTCTTTCTTGCACAGCCACACAAAATGAATTGGACCTTTCCTTGTCACCATTCTTTGATCCTTTAACTAGTAGAAACTTCATGCCACAAAATGTTGCAATCTCCTTTCTCATTTCCAAACATCCCTCATCACCTTGTCGATGCCTTCTCTTATTTCATATGATATGTCCCATATTCTCTCTATTAGCCTTCTTGGCTCACCAATAGCTCTTTGATCTTGGATAGTTCAAAAAACAACCAAAATTTGTGCAAGTTACTCAGCTCCCCTCTCCTTTTTTTTTCTGTAACTTCTTTTTTTCTCAGGTCGATAACTTCCACACAAATTAGTTATCCGTTGCTTTCCTTCATTTGATAGATGCAACTTCTCCCACTATGCAAGATTAACGAGATTCCACATTTTGATCCCACATATAATCCACCACCTGTCATAGAACTACAAGGAAACAAGTACT
>VDFB02391722.1:0-23818 GCA_007258455.2 Sequoia sempervirens | reverse complement strand
AAAAATTGTGATTCTTCCAAATCATGGGGTTGTGATCCCTCCTTAGTGTTGACAATGTCATGTGGATTCGTTAAAAATCCCATCCCACAATGCAAATTTTGGATTGGATGCTTCTTCCCTTAAGGAGAAGTATAAGGATGAAGATAGATGGATCGCCCTTTCCTAAAAAAATGATTTTCTTTTGGGTCTTGTCATGTGTGCCCAAAATAAGTTTTTTCTTTGGCTAAAGTGTTAAAGTATGTTAATTTTGAAAGTAATCCACTTTTAGAGTGAAGATGCATTCTTGAATATTTACACATATGAGGTATTACTCTATTAATTCAATAGTTCATCTTGTAAATTAACCAAACTTATATTCATAAACTTTAAAGATAACTTAATCAAGACTAAGTTTCCTAACAGTTAGATATTTTATTTTAATGTATGCAGTGAACAATTGGGCCTTCCTAGTACTTTGACGAAAGCATGGTTATTTATTTTGTATTTCACCATAAGTGTATGAGGTCTACTTCAAAATCCCAGTCAAATTCATTTTATTTCCTTAGACATTCCTTATTAGAGCCTTCTAAAATTCTAACACACAACCCAATATCCAAATAACAAGCTTTGTTATTAAATATCGACTAATTTTCAAATTACAATCACCTATATATATGAACATCTACCTCATTAAGATGTCAATAAAATATTGTTTATTATATATATAAAAAAACATTTATCTCATTAAAGTGTTGATTATCATTAAATTATTATTAATTATACATTTAGAGATTCTACCTCACTAGAAATGAGTAATACAAACTAAACTATAACATTTGTCATAATTATCAATTGTTTTCTTTTTCAAAATAGATCACTAATATATGTGTTAAAAGCATCATACCACATAAATAAAACACAATGGCATATCATCCATACATAATAGTCACTTAGATAAACTTGCAATATATAACTATGTAGATAATTAAATATCAACTAATATTCAACTACTCATTATTGATTATTAACTAACCATTGAAAATTTTAATGAAACTATGATTAATATTATTCTTTATAAATATATTTACTAATCAATATGTAAAAATATTTACTAATCAATATTGATTTATTACAATAAATATATTATAGTAATAAATTGTAACATTATTGCAGTAGCAATAAAAGGAAGCATTGAACGACTTCAAAATAGAAATATACTAAAGTTAATAAAATGACAAAATGTACATGTTATCTACTGAAATCGCACCCTATTGAATCTGATGTTCAACAATTCAGAGAAAACATGGGAAGACCTCTAAAGTTGTGGGTCACTTATGAGCAAAGGTCAACCTCCAGAGAAGGCCAACTTCCTTTCAGTATCACCTAAAACTAATCTATTGATTTGTTGAGGAAAAGGGAAAAAAGGTAACATAAAATGAAATGATTAAACCCTATGGTGATGCACCTAAACGTTCATTAGACTTGCAAACAACTTGCATACACAATTTAATCAATGGAAAAGTTTGACTTACACAACCCAAAAAAGAATATGTTTCTTGCATTAGTGTTTCATAGGAAGGCCTGATAATTCACCTCTAGAGGGAAAGATATATTTCATAGCTAGAAAACCTACATTTAACACATCCTATGACCTACAACATACATATTTTCTGCAAAAAGGTGCTTTTATTGAGACAAAAACTACAAGGAAACAAAATAACTTCACAAGTAGTTATATCAATCAATTAGCATGCACACAATAAAGTAGAGAATGAGAAGGTAAAAATATTGCTTATCTTCATTAATCATCAAAGTATCCACTGTCCACATGTCCCAAGAAGTGAGTTACAAAGCATCATTTTCTTCAAAGGAGTCACAAGAGTTACAGAGCAGAAAAAAAATACAAGTCAGAACTAACTCAATAATGAGTTACAAATGAGAATATATTCATTCACTCCAAGTAGCTCCACTAAAAAATGTTCTAGAAACCTCATTTTCATAAGCCTCCAAAAAGCCTAAAATTTTGCATGTAAATCCTCATCAAAAAGGCTCCAAATAGGTGAAAATGTCTAAACTGAATTTGTCAAACATGACGACTCTTCAAAACTCCCTCCAAAAGTTCCAATTTTGCATCAAAAGCAAATAAATGCTCCTATAACTTTGGCACATGTTGGTAACTACTCCAAACAACCATAGGTGTTTGCAAAAACATAAATGAAGGCATATCTTCATCTGTGTGTGTGTTGAAATCCTCCTATCACTCCATTTTGCATTAAAAGAAACATTTAAGCTTTTAGTGGTTTATAAAATATCACTAAAACTCAATGTTCACAATTTTAAAAAATTGCAAAATTTTGTATAAGGCCCATGATCCAACCATACTAAGTCAAAGCAAAGATTTGAAAAGTCACAAGGACTTAGCACATAGAAAATGCAAGTTTAATAATAACCCTAAGGAATAAGACATAAGTTTTAACCCCTCAACACATATATTTGACTTCATGTATTTCTAAAAAATATGACAAAATTCCATCAGCTCTTTAGGTTTTACCAAACCCTAAGAACAAAATGAAAATCGAAATAAAATATTCGTTTCATTCTTCTTGAAGCTTCCTAAAGAAGTTGTGTCGCCAACATCAATGAGGGTTTCTGGAGTTTCAGAAGTTTTGGAGACTTATTTTTGTGTTGAAGCCACATGGGTAAGCCTTTTCCAACATACAATTTGTTGTATTCTCTTAGATTTTGTTCATTATTTGTATCTTTTGTTGATATCTTCCTATTTCTAGCTGCCATTAGAGATATGTTTATAGACAGTTTTCGCTTTGTAATTTCTGCCATTTTTGTGAATATAAATACTTATATGGTAGCTGTGCCATTTTAAATAATTTGTAAAACGAAATCTTGTTTTGAGCTTCTTCTGAGAAAAATAATGAATATGTTTATGTTTTCTACGTGTTTTTGATGCTTCACACTTCCATACATTCATTTTTAAAAATACTCAAATAATTTTGATACATATTCCTTTCCTTATTTGCAAAGACAATAAAGAAGGCTAGTAACTATGGCCACGGGCATATCATTCCTTGTAGGTATTTGGGTACCTCCTTTTTGTGCCCTTGATTTTTCATAAAAACACTTCATACAGGGCTTTGGATTGTGTTATTTATTGTTGGTTTGCAAAATGATTCATTGCCATTACATACTGTGGGTATGCTTAAAGTTTCAACATCTCCACTCATTGTTAATCTCCAACAATACTTTTCTTATTTGGATATGGCCACAACTTCTCTACGCGCATAGCATTCTAGGTTTTGAATTTTTGTAGCCCCTTAATTTTCACAGGCTAAGATTTTACTCTGAAAGGCATGAATATATTTGCTATCATTGAGGGTTTCAATGTGTATAAATGTTTCTACATGAAACCCTAGCTTTGGTTGTGGTTCCTTTGTCTCTAAGGAACTCTTCAAGATGTAATACCACTACTCTCCTTGCAATAACTCCTGTGACGTCATGAGAACTTCCCTCTAAATTATATGACTTTGATACATACTTTGTGACCGAGCTTTCCCATCACTACTTGTTGTCTTAGTTTGTGGTATAGCTTCCTTGATTGACATTAAAATCTACATCATAATGATATACTTACCATTCATTTGGCTATCAAAATTATTGTAACATTTAAATGTTTTCATCTTAAAGGATATCATCACTATTCTATTGCTATGATCACTATTATGAAAGGTTAATATCCTATTTATTTCATAGCATTGCTATCTTTTATGATATTTGAGATAGGAACATTCTCTTAAAAATGAAAACACCAACCTTTAAGGATTTTATGTAATCTTCCCTTGACATCATTAAAGGAATGTCATTACTCCAAATGTGATCTTCTTAATTGGTGGCAACATTAGATTCATATCTTAAAAACTTAAAATACACTTCAGATCACTGTTGTTATGAATTGTTCAAAACCATAGTTCTTTTGGATGACTGCCAATGTTCTTTTGATGTCATATATTTACTGTCTCTGAAAATATTAACTCTTTTCTTTACATTTGAAGCTGTATAGAAGTCACTCTAAGATTTTTCCTTTCCTAACCTTAGTATCATCTCGTTCCATTAGTATACTTTTGATGCTATGTATCACCAGAAAATACTTTTTGGTACTTATTTTAAGATTTCTAATGTGACAATGAGTTGCTTTATATATCTCTTTTGTTGCAGTATGTCCTTGAGTACTTTTCTTGTGTAGTCTTCATACCTCAAGAATCAATCCATTTAGTAATAGTACTTATTGTTAGATCATTTATTGGATTCAAAAAAAATTGCTTAGCTTCTAGATACTATAATCCCATTGATTATTCATTATTGTTTATGACAGTGAATCTATGAATTTCATACTTATGAATAATGAATGCATTCTCAATTGTATTACACTATCATGGAAAGCTTGACAAGTTAACCTGATCATAACACAAACTACAAACATGTTGGGCTCAACCCTTATGGGAGCCACATTTACCCCACATGTTGTATCTTGAATAAAACAAAGACATGATTACACCTATAGCTGCACATGAAGCAAACAAGTTAGAAAAAACATGTATATTTTAGGTGTATTTGATGACTCCAATGGTTTTCTGGGACACCTAAAATGAAATTATTGCTTATTTAATACACATTATGATCGGTTTATGTATGCATAGGGTGAATGTGTATGCAATGTTTGTAATCGGTCATTACTTAGAGTATACTCTAACACCATTTCTTATTGTCATATGCAAGACTAGGAGCAGAAGGAGCTAGAAGAGGCAAATGAAGTTCAGGATAGTAGCAAGATGATACAACACCAATCAAGACTAGTCAATCATAGGCAATGGCTGGTTACTTTCCTTTTATGCACATTTATTAGCCGATAGGCTATTCTATGTGGGGGAACCCCACCGGTATTTCCCCTAGTCTGATACTTGAGGGAACCCCATGAATTGTGGTCACCTCATTCTCATGGACAAGTTGTAGCTGGGGCAGTTCATCCACATTGCCAAGCTGGAGTCCAGGTCTCCCTATCCAGTCCTGCGTGGCGTTCGGCCTATTCCATGTTGGCATCCGTTCCTGGGTACCCTGAGGACATTCCTTTTCCTTCCACTTTTGTACTCTTGAATTGGCATTGTCACTCGATGTTTCCTTTCGCAAGCAATTGTGGAGATTGGGTACTGCTATGCCCACATTGTCTTCTGCTCTTTGATCGCCTTCTCTCACCAAGAAATGTGAGTCATGTGGTGACGACACGTCTGGGGATGGAGGTCTAGAGATAAAATCCTGTAAAGGTAGGTCTATGAGTACTAGCAACAAATGAAGGCTGAGGAGTCCTGGAGGAAGTATTTCCAATAAGGAGGCGGAGGTGAAGAACCTACAACGAAGCTGGGAAGGAATTGTAGGATTGAAAAAGCTCAATGACAAGCCTACTTGTAAATCTGTTTCTACGGATCCTCTAAGCTTCTTTCCCTTTTCAACTTGGGATTAGGTTTAGAACATTTGATAGTGAAATGCCTAAAAATAGGGGGCCATATGATCCAAATAAAACCATGTTGTATTTCAACAATCCACGGCTTCTCTTCTTTTGTGGGAAAATGAAATCAGGGAAAGAGAGGAAACAAGGGGTCTTTCTGTACCATTTACCACTTTAAATATCTCCCTAGGTAGACGGTGATCCCATAATAGTGGTTTACAATTTTGGCCAAAGCGGACAGAAATTATTATTTTTAACTAAATCTTCACATTTGGGCACCTATAGCTGCTAAACTGTGAGGAATTTGAAGATGGTGCAAACTAGAGTCTCATCAAAACAAAAGATTCTAAAATATTTTTTTCAAAATTTTTGGAATCAAATTTCACTTCTTTTTCCATCTCCCACAAAATTGATTTTTTTCATAAAACAACAGTTTTAAAAAGTGGCACACCGTATAAGCATAACTTTTTTTCCATGAAGGATAAAATTCTAATTCTTTCAAATTTAGATTTGCAACTCTGATATCTAGTGCTTCCACTTTGTTAGATAGTTTTTTATTAAATATTTTTTCCTTAATCAAGTTTCAAAGTCAAGCGAATTACATTCAATTAACGCCAATCATATAGCGTAACTTTTTGTATCGTCAAAATTTTATTTTATTTTTGTTGGATCAAGGACTTCAATATCACGGTGCACTCATATTTTTCTCAAAAAAATTTGATATTCTTCTATTTTTTCCACATGTGAAGAACAAAGAAATTCATTTTTGATGAAAAACCTATGTTTAATAAAACAAAAACAAATACATAACAAAACCAAAACATATTAAAATTATATTCATTGGATAGCTTGTTCTGAGGAATACCATAATCATTTGAAATAAATTTTAAATGAATTCATTTGATTCCCAAAGCTAAATCAAAGTGATTTCTTATCGACATTTTGATAGGTGTAAAGGAGGACGATTTATAGGTATGGTTTAAAACTAGCGAGGTTCTATCCAAGGGTTTGATCAAGGGTTTGATCAAACCCTCTTCAATTGGAACTTTAAATGGAACTTTTTAAGGCTTAAATCATTATATTTTCTAAAAATATGTGATTTCAGCTCAAATTCGCTCCTCTCAGAATTGTAAACCACTATTATGTGACACCCTCAGAGTAGGGAGAGAGTAAGTTTCCCCCAGTTTAGTCTGGATTGATTAAGAGATTATCAATTGAGTGAAAACTGAGAAGAGATGGAGATGGCGACTTCAATGAGGAAATGGGTATCTGAGAATAAACTCACCTCAGTAGGGGCATTGTGGAGTTCAAGTATAGGGGTTTCCCTTGTTTATAATTTCTTGAAACCCTCCATGAAAACCAGTCTCAAGCTTATACACGCCAGGTATGGGTTTCTTCTTTCCTGTTACAAATGTTGAATAGTTTATTCATAACATTGTATGAGTTAGAATAATTTGATGATGGTTTCCAAGTATTGGGTGATTTTGATGTATACAGGATACACACACAGGGTATTACTCTAGCAGCACTCTCTACAACTACTCTTCTTCATTTGTACGAGCAGAATGCCCAATAGAAGCCCAAGCAAAACCAGGGCATTGCCTAGCCCCCACAAATCTCATATTCATATGACACTAATTCACTGTAGATCTGGTCTGTTTGCCATGTACTATGGTATTTAAGAAATATTTTGTTTCTTATGTAATCAAATTCAAAATGATTTCAACACTTATGGAAAAGTATAACACATGCAATTAAATCCTATATTTGAATCTTTGTAGAGCTCTAATGTTGTTTCTAATTAAAAGCAAAATATATGGTATTATGAAAAGAAAATAACTTTCCGAAGTTCGAAGGTTCACATTGTTCACATTATTGGTTTTTCATAGCTAAGTGTGTATGTTTCATCTGGTCATGCTGTGCGGTTTAGTTGTCCTTTTTTCTTCAGTCCCTTTCTTGGAATGTTATTTTTTTAATTTGTAATCCTTCTTCCAACATTTTTCAATACAAAAAAAATCAAATAAAAAATCCCTTTACACGCAGTCCATTAGAGTTGTTTTGGCCTCAAGTTACAAAGCTTAATAAGGTGAGGATGTAGTTGGCTCTTAGCATCTAGGGGAGTTGTGCCTTCCTTCAATAGAACACCATTTCATATCAATGTTCTTTTGTCACAGCTAACCCCTCAACCATTTTCCCTCACTTTGGGATAAAGGAAGTGTTATTCCTTGCATACATGCCCCAACTTTTTCTTGGCAAAGTTTGGAACCCCCTTTTCTTTTTCTTCTTTTTGTTTTATTTGTCTCTGTCAGATTCAGACCAGAACCGAAACATAAACTTCTCCAAGGTTCTTGTTTCTAGTTCCATCCAATCCCAATTCCCCACTTTGGTCGGGTGTCGTCTCGTTCTCCTCCCATCTTGTTCTCCATCCCGTTCTTTTCATTTCATCCTCGTTTTTCGGCATCGTGACCGTTTCATGGTTTTGCCCCCGCGAACAATATATCGGATGGCGAACCCGGGAAGAATTTTGAACGAGCAAGGAGTAAAGGTCCATGTCCAAATTTGATCTCGATCCCGCCAAGGCTACGACTTCGAGCCAAACACAATTCCGCCCCTGTCCGGGGATGGTTCTTGCTTCGACCCCGCTTGGTTTTGCCTCCGCTCCCGCACAAAATAAAGAGAGGTTGTTCAGCGATGACAAGGAAAGTACGAATGCCTTGAGTTATTATCTCATGGAATGAAATGATTGCAAAAGTTGCACAAAATGGATTTGTTGACACGACCAAAGCCCACAACCTTTTCCCACGTTCTCCTAGCCATGGTTGTGTGATAGGATCAACACACAAGAAATGTTACCCCATGGAATAAGATCAGGGATGTTGTAAATGTGGCTAGTCTGGTGATATTACATGCAAAGTATGGAAGCATGAACTAGGCAAGTGATTTTTTTGAAACAAAATGCCTTAAAAGAGATTCATTTCATGGAACACAATATTGTGGGATCTGCACAAAGTTGATTCGTTTGGAAAGTCTTTGAAACTCTTTGAGCAAATGCTTATGGTAGGGTGTTGGCTAATAAAATCCCATTGTCTTCTCTTCATTTGCAGCATGAATGGGAGCTCTAGTAGGGCATCAACACCCATGGAAGTAGGGAAACACAAGTAAACCATTTGATATCTAATATCCCAAAGAAGATATCACCTCATCGAATTCGAATGATTGTTGATAGGTACAAAACGGGTTTGTTGAAGGCTCTAGAAACTTTAAAGAAAATGCAACTGGCAAGGGTAACCTGAGGACTCTGTAACAGAAAATGCCTTAAAGAAATGCAGCCTCATAGAGTGTGATGCCTATGGTGACCACAAAAAGCATAAAACGCCCTATAAAATGAATTGTTTGACAGTCTTCCTCAAAGGGTTGCAATCTCATGTAATGCATGTTTTCGAAATGCATTGTTGCAGGTGCATAGGTTTGGTGCAGGCTTTTAACAGATTGTTTCAAGAATATCACCTTTGCTAAATCCTCTCTGCCTATGCCAAATGTGGGAATGGACTGTCCGAGTAAACATGCATGCAAAATGGGGAAACATTTCAATCCACGTAAACCATTTGACAGAAGGCCTCAAAGAGGTGTCACTTCAGTAACTGCCGTGATTGGGGGATATGCATGAAATATGGATGTTATGAAAAGGATTTAGAAACTTTCAAGCTAGTGTAGAAAGGATGGGGGATCAGTGAGATGTTTTTAGTTGCAATTTCCCTTCTAAACGTTCATGCCAGTGGAGAATGGCGAAGCATAAGGCACGAGAACTGTTTGACAAAATTCTTTGAAGACTTGTCATCTCATGGAACAAATGATGGTAGGATATGTATAGAGGGTTGTGGAAACCTTTAAATAAACACACTTGGTAGTTGTAAGGTCTCTTTAAAGCGTCATTGATGGATTGATTGCGGGATATGTGCGTGATCCCACAATAGTGGTTTACAATTTTTGGCCAAATTGGACACTAAAATTATTATTTTTAACTAAATCTTCACATTCAGCACCTATAGCAGCTAAATCGAAGAAATTGAAGATGATGCAAACTAGAGTCTCGGGCTCACACATTTTGTCTCAGATTCTAAAAATACTTTTTTTCAAAAATTTTGAATTAGATTGCACTTTTTCCATCTCCTTTGAAAACTAGTTTTTTTCATAAACAACATTTTTAAGGAGTGACGCTCATCGTATAACACAACTTTTTTTCTATGAAGGATAAAATTATAAATTTTTTGAATTTAGATTTGTAACTACGATATATAGTGCTTCCTCCAATTTGCTAGACATATTTTTATTAATATTTTTCTTTTAACTCAAGCTCTCGGGCCAAACCACTCATAATTCGGGACATAGCTACCATATATAACGATAAATTTTTTGTATATATCAAATTCACTTTTTTTGTTGGGATCGATGGGACATCAATATCTAGTGCACTCATATTTTTCATAAATTTTTTTGATAATCATATTTTTCCACGTGGCAAAATGTAGGACCTTCGCTTTCGATGAAAACCTATGTTTAATAAAACTAAAACAAATACATAATAAAACATATTAAAAATTATATTCTTGATAGCACATCTCCAAGGACTACCCGATTCCAATTGGTTTTGTGAAGATTCTCCATTTTCATCCCTCGAACCCGAAATTCAAGTTCCAAATTTTAGGTTTTTGTGTGTCTCGTGGAGGGGATGATTTAGGGGGTTCGCATGAACTCATAGGTTCGGAAATAACCCTAGGGGGGCAAGGTTCATTCAACCATGGTTCGCTTTGAACTTAGGTTCGAAAGTGGTGAACCTCTTCAAGTTCGCCGAACACCTTTCATATGCATTTTTTGTTTTTGGAAGAAAAGTCATAGTCTGCATAAACCCCCAAAATCACTTTTTTTGCCATGGGGTCATTTTTTCTCAATTTTCCTTCCTCCATCAAATTGTAAACCACTATTGTGGCTTCACCCATGCATAAAAAGCATTCATGAAAATGCTTTAGAAACCACAAATATAAACACGAGGTGTGCAGTCATCGACATGGCACAGAATCGTTTGACTGAATGCCTCAAAGGGAGAAGGCTTTATCTCATGAGAACAATGATGGGAGAATCCACATGAAATAAGATCATTACAAGGCACACAAATTGTCTGATAGAATGACTCAAAGTTTTGTTATCTAATGCATGCATATGGAAGGAATCATAGGCCGCAGCTTGTCTGACAGGAAGCCTCTAAAAAAAACCTCATCTCATGGAATGCAATAGAATGTTACAAGATATTCACGTAATGGATATGTGAAAGGGATTTTAGAAATCTTCAAGGTGCATGGATCCTTGAATAGAATGAACGAAAGAATGAGGTCAAAGAAATGCCAACTCATGCAAGTTAATATTTGTAGGACTCACACAATAAATTGGTTAACATGTCGCAAGAAAGGTACAAGTACAAATGGTAAACAAATTGAACTCAAGAAAGATCAAGCTGGATACTATGAGACACTTTGTTGCAGATATATATTTCATGAGAAAACCGACATATGTGTGTTTCATAGTTGTGACATAAAATTATTTAACAGATCTTAGTGAAGAAGATAAAGAATCTATCGAAGGAATAGTGAAATTTTCCTGTATTGAAATAGGTGTAAAAGGTGGATTGCACTGGCCCCTTGGAGGCTTGGTGGGAAATAGGTTTAAGGTTAAAGGAGCAATGAATCTCAATGTTACTACCATCATTGGGAAAACATGCAACGTGAAATTCCAACATGCAAATAGAGTTGAATTTAAAGCTTCTTCTGGTAGAGTGTCCAATGAAGTAAATATAAAGATCAAAAGTATAGCCAAGTATTTGAAGGATCAGAGATGATGGGAGGAAGATAACACAATGAATATGCTGGAGGATTGCTTGAAATAGGGTGGGATCAAGTATGGATCTAATAGTCCAGAGGGGGAAATTTGTTCTACATAGGGAAAAGGTTATGCAGATTCAGGAAGTCAATGGCATTGTAACATTATATTTAATGTTATTTTATAACATTAAGTTAAAAGAGGAATTCAATTTATTTCAAACAATGGGAATAAAGGGTTTATTAAATACATTTAATTGAAATAAATTGAAATGTTGAAATTAATTCATTTTTAGAATTAATTAAGTCTTATTCATTAATTTTATTGAATTAATTAATGTTTATTTCTGGTTTTCGGGTACTTGTGAAGGCTGGAAGGGTATTGGATCAATGGAGATGATCTTGCAAATCTGATATGCAAAAGGGGAACTCAAAGTCAAATCAGAATTTATAATTGTGAACTGAAGTCAGCTGAAACCAAACTAGAGAGTGGGGTCTCAAACTGAAATTAACTAAGGGAAAAACATAAGCTAAAACTAAAAGTTGTCTTGGTGAAGAATTTTATGCACAAAAAGCTACATCTTTTTGATGTTTCAGTTCTGGAGAGGAAATTATGGAATTTTGAGCTACATGTCAAATCAAGCTCATTGTAAATGGTTGGTTAGATACTTCGGGAAAATAGACTTAGAAGTTTTATAGCTTAGTTGATTAAGAGTTTTACAGTAGGATAGGTGATGGAGTTTTCTACAATTTCTTAGTTTAGATGGAGGTAATTTGAAGATATGGGTTTCTGTACACTAGTGATTTTGCTAGATTTGTAAATGTTGCTTGTCTATTTTCATTGACAGTAGAAGTAGCCAGACTTAAACCTACTTTGGGTTATACTTTGGAATGATGTTTGTTTTATTAATCATTTTATTTGGAAAGCTTTCAAAGAATGTAATTCTATCTTTTTCTTTTGTTTGAATGATGATTTGCAATCGGCCATTAATATTTGCACTGTGGATGAATAGTTGTGTATTGATTACAGGTTGATTTGTTTTGTAGTTCTGGTTTAGGAATTCCTTGGAAAGTAACAAGTCTGGTTAATTAGATGAATCAACATTCTTCTTTCTCTTGCGTCCCTGATCTATTTTTTGTCTTTTCTTTATACCCCCTATTAGAGTAGGTTTAAATAAGAATTCAATCTTACAACAATCAAGAAGCTCAATAACTAGCAGGCCCCTTGAACATTACAATTACATTGACCATTGAGCAATATCAGCATAGTTGAGAACCAACTACGAGGACCTTGGGAGTTAGATTACTATATGTTGTCTTTCTTTTTCAGGAGAAATAGAATAGAGATATTCTGTTTAAATGTTGTGTTATTTTGACCATCAACAGTCCATTGGTGCTAGAAGGAGGGCCACTTGAGAAGTTTTGGATTGTTGTGAGTTGGAGTGGGTTTGATCTTGGAAAACCCAGCTCCGATGGGTAGCCCTTTGTGTATACCTGGATTTATTCATGAAATCCTTGGTCACATGTATGATAGGGTTCCTTTATTTTTCCCTGACTGTGGACAAAATGCTTCTAAACATGTCAATATTTACAGGGATTTAGCCATTTTTCTCCAGATTCAACATGAATATAATGTCTATCAATTGTTCATCAAAACACTTCAAGGTACAATGAGGAAATGGTATGTTAATCTACCACCAGATTCTATTTGTTCATGGATGGAATTAAAAATCTTGTTCTTAGATCAATTTGATCCTTATATGCATATATGAAACCTATCACTTCAATTTGAAGCCGTGAAAAGGTTACCACGTGAATCAATCATGCAATTCAATCACAAATTCCTTCTTATGTTTAAGCTGGTTATAGATTCAAATCTAGTTATTAATGATTGTGTGGTAAAAGAACATTATTATTGGGGTTTGCATAATTTATTAGTAGCAAGAATTAAATGTTGTGGTAAAGTTACCACTATATGGGATGCATTTAACAATGCTCTCTTGCTCGCACAATTTGGACAAGACATTAGAAATATGCCTAATCAAAGTAAGAAATATAATGATCTTGTACTCGAAAACTAACACCCTTCACATCTCTGCACTAGTTTATCCACAACGCCTAACCACATGAAAAGTCAGGTTTTGCAAAAGCCAATGACAGAGGTAAGTATTCCACTTGCCAATGAAGTTGTGACTATATCCACTCTTTTTGGTAATACTCCAACACATGATCCATTATACTGCAATGAAATTGCAAGTGAGAGATTTGATGAGCAAATATATCATTTAGATGTTTTGTTTGAAAAAGAACATGAAACAGATATAAAATCAGAACATAATGGAAATATCAAGTTAGAATCTTGTTTCAATGGAAACATTAATACTAACGATGGTATTGAAAGAGATGAAATATCAACACAAGACTGTTGTCATGAGAAATCAGCAATACCTTCCAACGCTTTGAACAACTCTTCTGATTGTGAGGAGAATCAGCATGATGAGGGATGGACAAAGGATGGTGAGAGATGTTGGCTGGATATCCCACGTGCACAAAATCGAATAAGGAAGAAATTGGAAGAATTAGGAGATCTGAAATTATCAGAACTTGTTAAACCAACTGGATGTGGGATACATCAAACAAATCAGCATTCCTAGATGGATTGCCATGTTTTCCTGGGTAGGATGGAATTATATTTTAGACATCAGATCACTGTTGAAGAAATACTTACAAGAGATCCCTGGAGTACGTATCCACTTGATGAGAGAGATGAAACAACTAGCATACATGAAAATAATAATGACTCCCTTCGAAATGATGAGAATAATTGTGAGAACATGCTGAGCTCTTCCCCATCATCTGATGAACTTGATCCTTGCAGCAAGATGGATTCAACAACTATTGAAGCTTCTCTACCTTGTTTTGATCCTATCGATGTGGAAAATGAGTTTATCGATGCATTCATAGATTCTTTCATGATGATGAATAAGGAAGAAATACCCTTTGATGAGTTAACACAGGAAAACAAATTTTCTGATTTGAATAATGAACACATAGAAACTAAGAACAACATAATTACGAATGAGGCTGCAAATGGATCTCATGGTGAAGGACACAAAGTTGAGTGTCAAATTGATTCTTCAAAGAAGAAAGATAAAATGGATGTTCAAGTTATTCAAGGGCTCCCTGATAATTATTCAGATCAGACTTACCCTTGTCAGGAAAATAAATTGGATCTCAATGCTAATCAAGATACCAACATTGATGAAATTAGTGGTTGGTTGCAGCAAGGAATGAATGAATGGCGACTCCAAAGAATATTAAAAGAATATATCAAGAAAGTGACAAAGAGGTTGTCTTGGAAGTTGAATCCCTTCAACATGATGAAGAGAATGAAATGAGGGAGAACATTCTTGGTTTTGATTCTATTTATTCAAATATGATGTTCGAAGAAAGTCCTTGCTTACCATGCACTAGTGAATTTGATCTTAACAATGAGAAGCTTGACACTGACTTGCACATTCTAGTTGACGATAGGCAGAAGCATGAACTCAAGAAGTGTTTTCCTGGATTTGACTCCACGCATTCAAATGAGTTGTTTGAAGACAATACTTGTTCACCCTGTATTAGTATTTCTGACATCAATGGTGATGAGCTTGATGCTGATTTTCAATCTCTTTTGGGTGACATGTTTGAAGAAAGTGCTGACAACGATGATTTCAACTCAGGAGGAGGTAGGTTTGCGAAACTTGCAAGCTGACAACACGGGTGATTTGTTGCTTAGTCCAACTGAGGAGACCCAGATAATGTATGACTTTGTACCCAAGATGAAAATTGCAATGTTGGCACACGACTGTTCCAGTTGCATAACAAACCTTGTTATAGATGACTCGTGTAAGATTCATCCTCCTAGTTCACATTCTGAGGTAAGTGGTTCTGATTTCTTGTTGTCTGGAAAGATTGCTAGGTCAGGTAAAGAAAATGTTGAGCAAATTGATTTAAAGGTTGAGGAAGTTGATCCTTTAATTAAGGATGTATGTACTTTAGGAAACATGATTGAGATTGATAATCCTTGTGAAGACAAATAAACTAGTTTGTTGTTTGAGCCAGCTAGTATTGATTGTGATAGGGATATGCATGAAATTTTTGAACAAAGTTTAGATGTCTTGAATGCTAATGATACATCACTAACATATGTTCTTTATGTTGATATGCATGATTCAGAGCAAAACGAAGTGGTGTTCCATGAGTTAAGACCTCGTGAAGAGGAAATCATACAATATGAGCACGCTACAACAAATGAAGGTCTTCTAAATCAGGTGGTGGCATTCCATTATCCTCTATGTTTTAATGATTTTTAGTTTAATTATGATGTTGGGGATAGTAAAATGTGTTTGTGGGTAAATCATGACAAGCCTAAGAACCCGCAATTGTTAATATTTAAAATCTTATACCCTCAGAATCAATTTGCTACACATAAACTTCACATTTCTGAGTATAAAGATAAATTTGCTAGGTTTAGAACTGTACCTAGTAAGTTAAGATTGTTGCACATAATGAAAAATTAGTCAAGTCAATGTACAAATTCTTATAGTTTTATATTTACAGAGCTCATTTTTTGAGTTATTTTAGGATTAGGATTGGTTAGTGTTAGTTTTTGCTTTAGTTTGTTTTCTTTTTCTGTTTTGGTTTCCGTTGTTTGTTTTGGTTTGTTTTCTTGTTCCTGTGTCCTCTTGTTTTTGTTTTGTTTCTGGGTTTGTCTCTTTCTCTTTTGTTTTTGGTCTTTTGTTGTTTGTTGGTTGTTCTTGTTCTCATTTTTGTTTGGTTTTTTTGGTTCGTCATGTCTGTTTGTGTGCTCCTTTATGTTGTTCCTCTCTTTTCTTGTCTATTTCTTTTCTTTTTTGGGGGGGTTTCCTCACGTTGACAGTGGAAGCTGAGTTATTGTATGCAAGTTATGCTGAAAGGTGAATCTGTTGAGAGTCTGCTATCTGTATTTTCAAACACTTGATCAGTCAGTAGCTTTGGAAACTTTGATTTACCTTCATCCATTTCAAATTGGGGAAGGTTAGCATGAATTAAAACTTGGTACATTATGCAATTTTGGGGAATTTTTGAAAGTCTATCACGATCTGCACACATTAAGAAATCCATCAGTTAGTTTACATCAGGTGGGGTAACTCTATTCCAAGTGAAAAATATAAAGGGTTACATTTCTTTCATGATGTCCATGGTGGTTCTCAACCCACTACTTAGGCTTCACTGCTTGAGGATTGAGAGAAACAAGAAATTATACTTCAAAAGAATCAACATTTGAGAAAAGGAGAAAAGAAAGAAATTTTGAAAATGAACTCAATCAGCAAGGGTGACTTGAGTATCTCTACTAGGGCTATAGACGCCTGGCTAGCAGTAGAGTGATGCTTAGAGAGAACCAGAGGTATCTCTATCAACGCTATAGACGCTTGTCTGGCAGCAGAGCTATGCCTAGGATATCATTGCACGTTAGAGAGGTAACTCACAACTACGTAGCTTGGGTAAAGTCTGCTCCACTTTGATCACAACAACACCTATGCAGGGGAATGAATCATTTGCACACACAAACATATTTTAGTTTCATCTCAAATCTCTGTCGTGTCCTAGTTTGATTGTGTTTGCACTTCTTAGATTGCCTTGAACGAATGTAAACTAGAGATTTTGGGTATTTGGAAGGTTATGTGTTTTAAAATGCTTTGCACATTTTCCCAGTCGAGTCGCCATTTGTTATGCCTTGTATACACACCCCAAATTTTGCTTGGCAAAGTTGGGGACCCCCTTTTCTTTTTCTTCTTTTTGTTTTCTTTGTCTCTATCAGATTCGAACCGAAACCAGAACAAAAACTTCTCCAAGGTTCATGTTTCTTGTTCCATCCCGATCCCGATTCCCTACTTCGGTCGGGTGTCATCCTGTTCTCCTCCCATCTTGTTCTTTGTCCCGTTCTTTTTGTTTCATCTAGTCTTTCGTCGTCGCACTATTCGTTTGTTTTTTTTTTTGGTTGTTTCATTCGTCTTAGTCTTCATCTTTTTGGTCTTCATCTTTTCATTGTCGTCAGTCTGTCTTCATCCTCATGTCACTTGTTTCTAGTTTCGTGTTGTTCACTTCGATCTTCACGTCGTCGTTTTTGTGTTGAAAATGTTAAAAAATACAAAAAATTAGAAAAATGTTAAAAAATACAAAAAATTGAAAATGTTAGAAAAATACAAAAAGTTTTGTAAAATATGAAACTTTAAATATTTAAATTTATTATTATTATTATTATTTTGAAATTTAAATAATATAAATCTTTTATGTATTTAAAAGATTTATAAAGTGTAAATGTAAAAATAATAAAGGATTTAAATATTTGAAGAATTTCTAATAAACAACTAAATAAATTTATTTTTAAATTTAAATAATATTATTCTTTATGTTTTGTTTAAATAAAGGGGGATTTATATTATTTAAATTTATAAAATAAAAATAAAATTAAATAGGTTGAAAGTAATTAGGATAGAGATAAAGGGTTAATATATATAAAATATAGAGGAGGCTCGTCGAGTGTTAGCTCCTTTAAAGTTTCATTTTAAAAATGTTCCTGGAACCTGATACAGGGAAAGTTTCCTTTCCTACTTTAATTCTGCTTCCGCTCCTATTCCAATCCCAACTCCGCACCTTGTCCTGACTCCGACTCAAACGTGGAAAAGGGGGAAAGTTTCAAGGTGCAGTTTTCATTCCCAATCCTGTTCCAATCCCCACTCCTGTTCCGATCCCCACCAATCATGGTTCCGCACTCGCAATAGTACCGGATGGCGGACCCAGGAAGAATTTTGAACCGAGCAAGGAGAAAAGGTCCATGTCCAAATTTGATCTCGATCTCGCCAAGGCTAAGACTTCAAGCCAAACACAATTTCGCCCCTGTCCGGGGATGGTTCTTGCTTCGACCCCGCTTGGTTTTGCCTCCGCTCCCGCACAAAATAAAGAGAGGTTGTCCAGCGATGACAAGGAAAGTACGAATGCCTTGAGTTATTATCTCATGGAATGAAATGATTGCAGAAGTTGCACAAAATGGATTTGTTGACGCGGCCAGAGCCCACAACCTCTTCCCACGTTCTCCTAGTCATGGCTGTGTGATAGGATCGACACACAAGAAATGTTACCCCATGGAATACGATCAGGGATGTTGTAAATGCGACTAGTCTGGTGATATTACATGCAAAGTATGGAAGCATGAACTAGGCAAGTGAATTATTTGAAACACAATTCCTTAAAAGAGATTCATTTCATGGAACGCAATATTGCGGGATCTGCACAAGGTTTTGTTTGGAAAGTCTTTGAAACTCTTCGAGCAAATGCTTATGGTAGGGTGTTGGCTAATAAAATCCCATTGTCTTCACTTCATCTACGGCATGAATCAGAGCTCTATTACGACATCAACACCCATGGAAGTAGGGCAACACAAGTAAACTGTTTGATAGAATATCCCAAAGAAGATATCACCTCATCAAATTCGAATGATTGTTGATAGGTACAAAATGGGTTTGTTGAAGGCTCTAGAAAATTTAAAGCAAATGCAACTGGCAAGGGCAACCCAAGGACTTTGTAATAGAAAATGCCTCAAAGAAATCCAGCCTCATAGAGTGCGATGCCTATGGTGACCACAAAAAGCATAAAATGCCCTAACAAATGAATTGTTTGACAGTCTTCCTCAAAGGGTTGTAATCTCATGGAATGCATGTTTCCGAAATGCATTATTGCGGGTACATAGGTTTGGTGCGGGATTTTAACAGCTTGTTTCAAGAACATCACCTTTACTAAATCCTCTCTGCCCACGCCAAATGTGGGAATGGACTATCCAGGTAAACATGCATGCAAAATGGGGAAACATTTCAATCCACATAAACCATTTGAAAGAAGGCCTCAAAGAGATGCAACTTCAGTAACTGTCGTGATTGGGGGATATGCACAAAATATGGATGTTATGAAAAGGCTTTAAAAACTTTCAAGCTAGCATAGAAAGGATGGGGGATCGGTGAGATGTTTTTAGTTGCAACTGCCCCTATAAATGTTCATGCTAGTGGAGAATGGAAAAGCATAAGGTACGAGAATTGTTTGACAGAATGCTTTGAAGACTTGTCATCTCATGGAATGGATTGATGGCAGGATATGTACAGAGGGTTGTGGAAACCTTTAAATAAATGCACGTGGCAGTTGTAAGGTCTCTTTAAAGCGTCATTGATGGATTGATTGCGGTATATGCATAAAAAGCATTCATGAAAATGCTTTAGAAACCGCAGATATAAACACAAGGTGTGCAAGCATAGACATGGCATAGAATTGTTTGACTGAATGCTTCAAAGGGAGAAGGCTTTGTCTCATGAGAACGATGATGGCAGAATCCACCTAAAATAAGATCATTAGAAGGAACACCAGTTGTCTGATAGAATGAATCAAAAAAAATTTATCTAATGCATGGATATGGAAGGAATCATAGGCCATAGCCTGTATGACAGGAAGCCTCTAAAAAAAAACCTCATCTCATGGAATGCAATAGAATGTTACAAGATATGCATGCAATGGATATGTGAAAGGAATTTTAGAAATCTTCAAGGTGCCTAGATCCTTGAATAGAATGTAGCAAAGAATGAGGTCAAAGAAACGCCAACTCATGCATGTCAATATTTGCAGGACTCACACAATAAATTGGTTAACATGTCGCAAGAAAGGTACAAGTACAAATGGTAAACAAATTGAACTCAAGAAAGATCAAGCTGGATCCTGTGAGACACTTTGTTGTAGATATATATTGCTTGAGAAAACCGACAAATGTGTGTTTCATAGTTGTGACAGAAAAGTATTTAACAGATCTTAGTGAAGAAGATAAAGAATCTATCGAAGGAATAGTGAAATTTTCCTGTATTGAAATAGGTGTAAAAGGAGGATTGCACTGGCCCCTTGGAAGCTTGGTGGGAAATAGGTTTAAGGTCAAAGGAGCAATGAATCTCAATGTTACTACCATCATTGGGAAAACATGGAACGTGAAATTCCAACATGCAAATAGAGTTGAATTTAAAGCTTCTTCTGGTAGAGTGTCCAATGAAGTAAATATAAAGATCAAAAGTATAGCCAAATCAGAAGTTATAATTGTGAACTAAAGTCAGCTGAAACCAAACTAGAGAGTGGGGTCTCAAATTGAAATTAACTAAGGGAAAAACATAAGCTAAAACTGAAAGTTGTCTTGGTGAAGAATTGTATGCACAAAAAACTACAACTTTTTGATGTTTTAGTTCTGGAGAGGAAATTATGGAATTTTGAGCTACAAGTTGTCAAATCAAGCTCATTGTAAATGGTTGGTTAGACACTTAGGGAAAATAGACTTAGAAGTTTTACAGCTTAGCTAATTAAAAGTTTTACAGTAGGATAGGTGATGGAGTTTTCTGCAATTTCTTAGTTTAGATGGAGGTAATTTGAAGATATGGGTTTTTGTACATTGGTGATCTTGCCAAATTTGTAAATGTTGCTTATCTATTTTCATTGACAGTAGAAGTAGCCAAACTTAAACCTACTTTAGGTTATGCTTTGGAATGATGTTTGTTTTATTAATCATTTGATTTAGAAAGCTTTCAAAGAATGTAATTCTATCTTTTTCTTTTGTTTGAATGATGATTTGCAATCTACCATTAATATTTGCACTGTGGATGAATAGTTGTGTATTGATTACAGGTTGATTTGTTTTGCAGTTCTGGTTTAGGAATTCCTTGGAAAGTAACAAGCCTGGTTAATTAGATGAATCAACATTCTTCTTTCTCTTGCGTCCCTGATTTATCCTTTTTTTTTTTTTTTCTTTATACCCCCCTATTAGAGTAGGTTTAAATAAGAATTCAATCTTACAACAATCAAGAAGCTCAATAACCAGTAGGACCCTTGAACATTACAATTACATTGACCATTGAGCAATATCAGCATAGTTGAGAACCAACTACCAAGACTTTGGGAGTTAGATTACTATATGTTGTCTTTCTTTTTCAAGAGAAATAGAATATAGATATTTTGTTTAAATGTTGCTATGCTATTTTGACCATCAACAGGAAGGTGGTGAGTTTTTTCTAGATTCAAGGAAGGTATATGTGGGTTATGAATCTCCTAAATAGTAGCATTCACATAGGGGGATTTCTTGAAGAACAATTATGGAGCTCAATGAATATGACATGCCCTTCTATTCTCATCTTTCATGAATTTTATTTCAAAGATTATTTGGGTTCTTATTGACCCCAACAAGAAATCCATTGTGTGGAATGTTCGAAAAACATTTTTCAATCTCGATGTTTCCTATTTACAACTATTAAAAATTTCAAGTTTCATACTAGTTGCTATTTATCACATCATCTAGCCAAAAAGTCACTTTTTGCTAAATGATCATTGGCAAGGTCATGGAGGACTTGCCACTTTCATTTCTAACACAAAGTGCCTCATAAATGTGACCCCATAAACTATGCCTTGTGAGTACTCTTTGTATATATGTCATTCCATGAAATGTTTTGGGCTTCAATATTTATTTGAATTAATAAGCTAAACATTAACCAAAAACTAAGATAGAAATGGGTAGATTGATTGATTTTTGTTTTTAGTTTGTGGGAGGATTTTATATCATTCTTAAGATCATTTTAGTTATTCGATTGGAATATAAGTCATAGGTGATTTTTTTGGATAAAAGCTAAAGATCAAAGGGGTATCCATTCCATCAAATTTATTCACGATATGATCTCAACCTCACCCTTTATGATGTTTGGTATCCATTCCACCAAATTTGTCTATGAAATGATCTCAACCTCATCCTTTTGATATTTGGGTCTTGCACTTAGTAGGACTTAATCTTTGGTGGGTTCATTAAAAATCATTCAACTTCACTAGGAGACCAAGGGCCTATTGAAATTTTCAATTCTTATGTATTCCCTAAACAAAATTGGTATGTGCCTATCAGCTATTTCGTTGCTCATTGAATATTGTGCAACTGCTAGTTTTATTTTTTTACCTATTCATGTATGAATTTTTTCATAATTTGTATTGAATAGGCAAAGGTTAGTCTCATGACTTGTACGAGACAATGTATACTTATATATTTAATAAAGATTACTTTTTTTGAAAGATCAAAATCTTTCTTCTGTTACATGCATGTGTATGAATGCATTGATCTGTAATTATAATCTTTTCTAGATTTTTCATTTATACATTTGAATGTAATGAAAGAAAGTTAATAAAATGTACCACATTTTCTCAGTTTAAAAATTAACAAGCTCAGCCTGATTTGAGCCTATGGGTGAAAATCTGGTAACAATACACACATAATCCACTAGCTTAAAATCAGTACGAAATTCATTTGAGATAACACAAATAGAACATTAAAATATAGAATTGTCAATGACAAAATTGTTACAATTCATGATATTTCAAAATAGTAATACAAAGTTTCCATTTTTTTAAAATGGTTACACTTGTTTGATATGAATGAAATATATCATATGTGCAAAGTTTAATACCATCAGATACTAACACAGCAAGAGGGCTCATGTTAAACAAGCCTCGGGAGACTACTTAAAGGGGAAGATTTGTGAATCTCTTACAATGATGTTGGATAGTGTCGACCCCAAAATATGGTGCCAGCTTAATGGGAGTGGCGAAACTCCACACGTAACTGAAGGGGTCCTTCACCTTTCTATACACTTTATCTGATATTTCCTCCATCACTGTTGCTGTTGCCTCCACTGCTCTTTCCTCATCCGTCTCCATGTGCAATATTGTGGGTTTAGCAGCGACTTCACCCTGCAACAACATCATATGTGGTATGCGTAAGATTTGTAATCATCCATTTCACAAATTAACCAATAAGAAGACACAAATCTATATTGTCTTTACGGTTGTGCTCCGGTGCATCTCCGAGGCTGGATAGCCGCTGCCGCTGGATAGCCAGTGCCGCCGCTTTTCCCGCTTTTGTGCTCTAATGACCTGATCCATTAAAAAATAAGCTTGTTTAATATAAAATGTCAAACAAAATATAGAATTTGAATCACATTTATTACAAGCTCACCTTTTGGCCTTCCACATCTTCGTAAATGGAGATGTGATCTCCAGCTTCCAGGCCATGTAAGTTAACGAACTTCTCTGAAATAAACCATTCAATTTTACAGTGTGGATTGAAATCAACTGTCCCAAATCTTCAATTGTCAGTGTTTGTAAAGATGAACAAGAATAGTGGACTAGAGATGCAGAAAGAAAACTTTTGTACTTACTTGTATTTTCTAGTACATACATTCTGCTCTTGTTATTGTTCCAAAATCTGCATCAATAGAACAATGTTAGTGAGTAATGTTCATGATCCATTTGCGTTGGTTCAGAGGCACAAGAAGTATTGTTTTGGAAGAATTCAATACTTGAATCGTAGATGCCAAATGTC